>BQNB010013411.1:0-77210 GCA_026074375.1 Tanacetum coccineum | reverse complement strand
TTCTCTTGATTGAGAAGTATTTTGGAAAGAATTCTTACGAGATTAACTCTTTACGTATATATATTTGACTACAAACCAATACTACAGGACTTACAGTGAGAGCATAATGAATTGAACTTCGCTTGAGAAAGTCAATAATCTCGTGAAACTCTACATTCCCTTCAGTCTTCTCCAAGTATGCGACCATGTTATGCTTTGGACATGAATCAAGAACCGCCATTGTACTTGAAAGTAAGATCTTCGTGAAGAGAGATATTAGGGCTTGGAAATGCGATTGTAGATTAGAGAGCGAATGCGTATGAAACTGCGCAATTGAAATAGGTTTAAATAGGTTTAAGAGACCTAATTTCAAGGAAACCGTTTCAATTTACACTTTGTACCCTCGTCGGTATTTTTCTTTAACCTCTCTAAAGCGGTACTAACTTTGCCCAACCAAAGAATGAACAATGTAGGTATCAGGAGAGCTTCAGTACCATCATTAACACCTCTCAATGACTCTCTAATCTCTTACAAACCTCTAGAAATGAATTCTCTATGGTTAACTTGATACTTTATACAAACTATACAACACAGTTTATAACCTCCCTTGAACCAATGCAGCTTATGGATTGATCATCCTAATAGTAACAACCATGAACTGAAACCTGCTTACATCAAATGCCTTGGTGAGTAAATCAGCTACATTGTCATCAGTGTGGATTTTAGCACCTGAATGAGTTTCTTTTCATAAGCATCTCTTATGAAATGGTGCCTAATAGCAATGTGGTTTGTCTTGGAATGATATACTGGATTCTTTACAATGCAAATGGTGCTCTCATTATCAATGTAGATTTTTGTGTTCATGAAGTTGAACCCATAGTCTAACATTTGATTCTGAATCCACAAAACTTGCCCACAGCAGCTTGCAGCAGCTAATATTATGCTTCAGAGTAGAAGAGCCATAATGGTCTGCTTTGTTTTGCACTGCCAGAGATGAGTCTCCTGCCAGAAATGACCAACCTCTTGTTGTGGATTTTCCTTTCAAATTTGCTACCAGCATTTTTTTTTTTTTTTTTTTTTTTTTTTTTTTTCTTTTTATTTTTTTTTTTTTTTTTTTTTTTTTTTTTTTTTTTTTTTTTTTTTTTTTTTTTTTTTTTTTTTTTTTTTTTTTTTTTTTATTTTTTTTTTTTTTTTTTTTTTTTTTTTTTTTTTTTTCTTTTTTTTTAGTCAACTATTGAGTAAGGTTTCCAGGTCAAATGAAGGTCACTCTGGATACCAAAGACCAATTTGAAGTTTTGCCCTTTAGGTACCTAAAAATTTCTTGAAAGCACTCCCCCCCCCCCCCCCCCCCCCCCCCCTAGATGAGAAGTCTTTGGAGTGACATGGAAACTAGACAACGCACAAACTGCAAACATAATGTCAGGGTCTAGAAGCAGTTCAAGTACATTAAAGAATCCAATCATGGACCTATAGAGATGGACATCTACATCACTGGCTTCCTCATCCTTGACTAAAGGCTTCCGAGTCTCAATTGGTGTGCTAGCAGTCTTAACATATGCAAAGTCAAACTTCTACAGGATTTCTGCAACATACTTATCCTGACTAATAAAGTACCATCTTCCTTTTGTTTGGACTTTGTAATCCAAGAAAAGAAAGGTGAGCTCTCCATTGAACTCATCTGAAATCTACTCTTCATTAATGCTTCATACTCATCACACCAAGCAAGCTAAACCTGTCATCAAACACCATAAAGCATATCTGAAAAGTGTCTCATTAAAGCAAAGATTTCCAAGGAAGAGCTTCTCAAAGAAACATAGGGTGCACAAAGAGTATGTATCCAAAACATGGGAGGAGGGGAGTTTGCAAAGGAGAATCAATCAGTTCAAAAGAGATCCACTGTTTGATGGAAAGCTCTAAGGATTCAAATGATACATGGAAACAGAGAATGCTCAAAGTGAAGGGAGGACAAGAGAAATGGGGAATGAAGACAAGGATATTGATGAGAGAATGCATTAGCTACTGAAGAGTGTACTTAGTATGACAAGGAAGGGGTTAGTACTGGACTTTGAGAAAGTTAGTTGGTGATAGACTCAATAGTTTAGTAACTGACGGATCCAAAGTTAGTATGACAGGAATTGAAGGTACCTGCATGCAAGTTGAAGGTTGCTGAGATTCAAGTTAAGGTACTGTATGAACATAATAAGGGTACTAAGACAAAGAATGATGAAGGTACTGAAGAGATCTTGAAGGTATCTGATGAGCAAAGAGAAAGGTACCTGAAGAGGGGAAAGTTGAAAGTAATGTATGGGCAAGCGTTAAAAGGTACTGGAAGATTCAAAATTGAGGAAGAATTGACACTCAACCTCCACACAAACACCCACTTCTATGATATTGGATTGATGATGAATAATAGCTAAAGTTCAATCTCAAACATGTAGTCAAAGCCAAAAGACTGTTTTTAAAGAAAAAGAGAAAGGTGTAGAGTTGAGGATGTGAAGAAAATGATAGACCTAGGCTACTTCTACAAGATTCACTTTAACATTAAAGCCTCTTCCATAGATTGATCCAAAAGACAAAAGGGAAGAAGAAGATTGTAAGAGGAGGATGAATATAAAAGGAATATGATGGTATTCCTCAAGCTGAGATTGAAGTTTAAGCAGCTTGAAATCTTGGAAAGTGATGAAGAGTTGGCTAGGAAAATTCAAGCGAAGAGAGTGGAAGCTGAAGAGGAGAGATAGAATTGCTTTGAAGAAAAAGATGCTAAAATGAAGAGTTATAAGGAGATTTTTGATGATAATGAAGGCAAAGGATTGAGGCAGATAGACTTCTTGCTGAGAAACTTCAAGAACAAGAAATGAGAGAAATTTACAAAAGAAAGAATAGAGCTAAGTTCATTTCATGATACATTTGCTGCTCAAGAAAGTTCCTTGCTAAACAAAGATCAGAAGCTTTAAAGGAATAAACCACCAAACAAGAATCAATCAGAAAATCAAATGATGACTTACTTGATGCATGTGGGAATTACAACATGCTAGAATGAAAATCAAGGATGTTTGAGGAAGTTCAAGCTTGTATGAAAAGATTAATGACTGATGAAGATGAAAAGGTTGATCATAAGAGGATGGAATGACGAAAAGGAGTTGGTTTATTAAAAGTTGAAGTGGATAAGGAAGAATGCAAAGAACAAGGTCCAGGAGGAAAGTTAAAGATGAAGAGGAGTACTAGAAAAAGAAACTTGGTACTAGGAAAAGATGAAGTATGGAAAAAGGAAGATTATTCAAAAACTTCTGAGATGATAGGACCAAAGAGAATGATGAAATTGAGAAAATTAAAACAGCAACACAAATTCATTGGAAGGAGCTTACATTGAAGCAAAGTTGCAGCTTGAGAATGAAAAGAGAAACTCAATGCTACTTTAGCTTGCCAAGAGTGAATTCATCCATATCATTTTACTTTGAGAATCTGAGTCGACCCGCCAACAATAACTATCTAATCAACATTACTCTTATGCGTATTCCCATCTTTTAAGCCTACTAACACCGTTTATGGTAAGTTGATTTGATCAGCAAGTTGCATACTAAAATCACAAGAAAATCATATGTTTACCCGTTATGAAGTATACAGCCTGTTAAAACTTGTCTAATTTATGTACATTTACTATTTAATGTTTTCAGATGTTAAGCGATTAGTGGGAAGCAGATTCAGTGATAGTCAAGTGCAGGAGGAAATCAAATCATGGCCTTTTAAGGTAATAGAAGGGTCTTCCGATAAGCCAATCATTGTGCTGCTCGAACATAATGAAATAAACAAGGAAATTTCTGCTGAAGAAATATCTTCTATGATATTATAGAACCTAAAAGAGACTGTTAAGGCGTACATTGGAATGAAAGTTTCAATGATAAACAACGACAGGCAACAAAGGATGTTGGTACTCTAACATGCCTCAATGTTTTGTGTCTGATTAATGAGCCAACAGCAGCTCCAGTTGCATACGGCCTAGACAAAAGTGCTAATAGAAACTGTCTAAGGGAGAGTATGTATGAAACAAGGGTCAAAAACCAAGTAGCTTTCCTAGTCCCCGTGTATCAGGGTGAGAGCAAGAATACCAAGGACGGATACACTTCTTGATGAATTCACTCTTGGCGGTATTCCACCAGCCCCTGCAGGTAAAATTCTGATAACTAAAGTAGTTTGATCATTTATTACACATCATTACTTTCCCATAAGTAACAAAATTGTTAGATATTTCACTTGTTCTAATCCATACCAGTTATATATATGCAGTGTAACACCCTCAAAATGGGTCGCAGCGGAATAAGGGTCAGAGAGCGTTACATTATAGATAAATAGCACAACATATGAGAACGACCTCTATATGAGTCGTTTAAAATGATACATTGGATTAAATAAACTTGATTGTTACAAAAGCTAGAAGCTTAAATTGTTCATCCATGAAAAGTAAAGATTTTAACACATAACAGAATAATCCCAAAATGTAATGCATTTAAATCTTCATGCAAAGTGGTTTCCAAAATATTGACCCCCAATGTATCTTTGTTCTTGTACCTTATTGACCTGAGTAAAACATGATTTAAAACGTCAACATAAAGTTGGTGAATTTACAATTTTAGTAGATGTTGTTAGGATTTATGTTTTAGTAAGTTAGTACCGACAGTACAAATAGTTAGTACTGTTAGTTATAGTTAGTACCGAAAGTACAAAATGTAAGTACTGATCGATTAGTTAGTACCGTTAGTTAGAAAATAGTTAGTACCGTTTATGAGATTTGTATGAGATATCTTAGGAAAAGATAAGTATGCGTTTTGTAAGCCTGTTCTGTTAGGGTTTATCCTTAGTTTATAAAAGGATCCCTTTGGGCATAGTTAGATATACGTCCTCAAGATATCTCATAGCAATATCACATCACAAATAGTTAGTTAATCTGTAATTGTTCTAAGCAGATTAATAGAAAGTTGTTATTTAGTTATATATATTGTTTTTCTTAGTACGTGTGTTGAGATTCCGCATCAACATATTGTATTCATAATCAGTGTTTCTATATAGTCAGTTGTATTTATACATCTTGGCTATCATCCGTTATAGGCTGCAAAGATCTATTCATTTAGGGACTCACAAGTGGTATCAGAGCCTGTGAGAAACTCTGAATAAGAAAAACAATCAAATCAAACTCTCATATTCCTAAACTAAACATGATGCCATCAACATCACAAGATGAAATTCCACCACCACCACCACCTCCACCATCATCATCACAAACACCAGCCCAACCAACTCCTCATACAGTATCAACCATCAAGCTGCCTATTCTCAAAAAGGGAGAATATGATATCTGGGCTATGAAGATGGAGCACTATTAGCCTCATACAGACTATCAAATCTAGGAGGTTATCTAAAATGGGAATGGTCCTGTATCAATTACTACAGATATATCAGGACAAATTAAGGTATTGCCTCCTAGAACTGCTGAAGAGATTGTCGCTAGAGAAAGAAAGAGAAAAGCAAGGACCACCTTGCTTATGGCCCTACCAAAAGATCATCTTGCAAAGTTCCATAAGATGACAGATGCAAAAGAAATGTGGGATGCCATCAAATCTAGATTTGGTGGAAATGACGAATCCAAGAAGATGCAAAAGTATATCTTGAAGCAACAGTTTGAAGGATTCTCTGTATCCAACACAGAAGGGCTTCACAAAGGTTATGACAGGTTCCAAAGTCTTCTAAGTCAGTTAGAGATTCATGGAGCAGGTGTATCTACTGAGGATGCTAATCAAAAATTCCTAAGATCTCTACCTTCTGCCTGGTCACAAGTCTCCCTAATAATGAGAACCAAACCAGGGGTGGACACTCTTAGTTTTGATGATTTGTACAATAATCTAAGAGTCTTTGAGAGTGATATAAAAGGCTCTACTGCATCATCATCCTCTAGCCCACAAAATGTAGCTTTTGTCTCTGAGAACACAAACAGTACTAATGAAGTTAGTACCGCTTATTGTGTTCCCAATCTTTCTGGTCAAAACACAAAGTATGAACAAACTTCATCATACTCACTTCTTGCTAATCAATCTAGCTGTCCTCAACTGGATCATGAGGATTTGGAACAGATTGATGAATATGACCTTGAAGAAATGGACTTGAAGTGGCAAGTGGCCATGATCTCAATGAGAATGAAAAAGTTTTACAAGAAGACTGGTAGAAAGCTACAATTTGATGCAAAAGAAGTTGTTGGCTTTGATAAAACCAAAGTGGAATGCTATAATTGCCACAAAACAGGGCATTTTGCTAGAGAATGTAGAATCAAGGGAACTCAAGATAACAGGAGGAGGGATGCATGGAATTCTGGAAACAAGGATGGGAGCAGAACTGGACAAAAGGAGGATTCTAAGGCATTGGTGACAGTTGATGGAGAAGGTGTGGATTGGACAACTCATTCAGAAGATGAAGATTATGCTTTGATGGCTTGCAAGAGGTAATTTCTTGTTCTACTAAGTGTAAAGAGTCTTATGCTAATCTTAAAAAACTGTATGATGCTCAGAGAGAACAACTTAATGATGCAAGCATAGAAATAAAAGCATATTCTCAAGGTCTTAAGAAAGTTGAAGCACAGTTAGTTGCTCATCAACAAGGACAACTGTGGTATGAACAAAAGATAAAGTTTATGAAAATAGATTTAGATGATAAAACAGATGTTCTCACATACCATAAGAAATTATTGGCAGAAGCTCAAAAGGAAAAAGAAGATTTAAAGGCTAAAGTAGAAAAATGGCAAAATTCTTCTAGGAATCTTAGTAAACTGCTAAATACCCAAATGAGTGCTAATGATAAGTTTGGGCTTGGGTATGGGGATCACAGATATGATGGTATTTTGAGTTATGAAAATGAAGTATTGCAGAGTGTTTTTATGAATAAAGAGAGTGATTTAGAAAACCAACCTTTGAATGATAGGTTTGCAGATGGAATGCATGCTGTACCCCCACCCATGACAGGGAATTATATGCCATCTGGACCTGACATTGAAATAGATTACTCACAGTTTACATATGGTCCAAAACAGACTCAACCTAGTGAATCTGAATCCCAATCAAGTGAATGTGATAACTGTGAATCTAACATTAGTACAGAAACCTCTGAATTAGTGTCTGAACCAGTTGTCATTGAATCTAATGTAGAAAGTCAACCTAAGGTCTGGTCTGATGCTCCTATCATTGAGGAGTATGAATCAGATAGTGAAGATGAGTGTGTGTCTATACCAACAAAACAACAAGAAACACCTAGTTTTGCTAATCAGCAAGTAAAAACTCCTAGGGAAAATGTTAAAAGTCAAAACACACATAGTCAAAAACCTAAAGTTGATAAGAAAGAGTTGGGGCATGGGTTTGCTGTAAGAGCATGTTTTGTATGTGGTAGTCTTAATCATTTGATTAGAGATTGTGATTTTCATGAGAAAAGGATGGCAAGAAAAGCTGACTTAAACAATGGTTGGAATAATGTGCATAGAGTGAATAAACAAAATCAATTTGTTCCTTCAGCAGTACTAACTAGAACTGGTATAATTCCAGTTAGTACTGCTAGAGCTAGCAGTACTAAAAATTTTAGTACTGCTAGGCAAAGCTTTAACAGACAGACAGTACTAACCAAGACTGCCATGAAAGTTAATACTGTTGAGCAAATTGTGAATAGAGTTAGACCAGCAAATGTTTTTCACAAAACCGGATTCAAAACAAGGCCCTTTCAAAAACACAACAATTACTTAAACAAAAATTTTCGAACTCAAAAGGTTAATACAGCTAATGTACATACAGATATAACTGAGGGGAAAAAGGGAAACTGCTGTTAAGCCCTCAGCAGGTTGTAGTTGGAGACCACAAAGATACCATGGTGGATCCAAATACAATAGTGGATCCAGTCTTGGAAATTATTACACTTTCAAAGATCCACTAGGCAGACTCAAGCCCCAAACACATGGTCCCTAAGAAAAATAATTCTTTCTTTAATGTGCAGATTATCCACATAGAGCTCTAAAGAATAAAGGAATTGTTGATAGTGGATGTTCCAGGCACATGACTGGGAACAAGGCCTACCTTGATGAATTTCAAGACTTTAATGGTGGCCCTGTAGCTTTTGGAGGTAGTAAAGGTTATATCACTGGTAAAGGTAAAATAAAAACTAGAAAGTTAGATTTTGAGGATGTGTGCTTTGTGAAAGAACTTCAGCATTTCAATCTTTTTTCTGTGTCACAAATGTGTGACAAAAAGAACAAGGTTCTGTTTACTGACTCTGAATGTCTTGTTTTGTCTCCTGAATTTAAGTTACCTGATGAAAATCAAGTACTACTTAAAATCCCTAGACAAAACAACATGTACAGTTTCAATTTAGAGAACATTGTTCCTACAGGAGGATTGGTGTAACATTCCGTATTTAAGGTCACTACTATTTAATATCTCATAATTAATTTATAAATTTTAAACAAGTTACTTTTATTTACATCTACACATTTTATTGAAATCGTTGTTTTAATTAATTACGAGCTATGCTTAAAGCAATTATTCGTCTTGAACCGTACGTAAATTAAACTTTTCAGAAAAGTATTCCGTTTAATGTAGAATTATTTTTATCATATTCGTTTTCACTTCGTGGTTTCGCCTTAACTCTCGTTTTATTTTACGTCGATACCCGTTAGCCTCAAAACTACCTACCTATCTTAAAATTTATACACTAAACACTAAGATTTATAAAAATTAAACTCAAAATTTCCACTAAACACCTCACTTGAGGCGTGGCACATCCTTAGGATGTGTCTAGGACACATGTCTTGGTCAAATGCATGTAAATGCATGACCAAGTTTTATAAAACCTTGTTCTCTTCACTTCACTCCCATTGTTTTACAAAAACTACACACACTCTTTGTTGCCCTTGTTTGTGCCGTACACCTTTAGCCCTCAAACACCAACTCCATCAAAAATTTACTCAATCAAAAATATTGTAGCTAGTTGAGATGAATACCTAGTCTATCTACATCATTTTTAAAGTGATCAAAGGGGTATTGTGCAAGATTTTATACACATAAGGGGCTGAGGGTAATTCAAGTACTACCATAGGGTCATTGCCTGAGGAATAATTGTGATCTAGGGGTATTTGGTTAAGATTCAAGGCTTGTTGTAAAAAGGAGTCACAGCTTGATTTGGGTGAAAATTATCACTTGCATCATTTAGTGGTATAAACCTTTTACATATTTTATATTCTTTATTTTCTTGTATTTCATTTATAATGTATTTGAAAATAGGATGTTTATGATGATCAAATAATAAAAACAAAGCATGCATGCTTAGATCTAGGTGGTAGATGAATGGATCAACTAGTAGAATCACTAGAAAACACATAAAAATTTGGGGCTGTAAAGAGCAGAAAAATACGAGTATCTAGGTTGGTCAAATGGGTGATATTGCTTGTAAAAATGGTAAAGCAATGCCTTGTGATGATGTACTAATTGGCCATGCAATGGAAAGTTAAAAATGAGTGAGTTATGCCCTTTTTACTAAAAGATGTCAAATCTGACCTTGCTGGACAGAACGTATAAAAAGTCATGATTGCACTCTGAGTTAAGTAAAAACCTATAACTATGAGATGTAGATAAACTCATGTAGGATCTGTACCAATTGGATGATCAACCAATTCATTATGGTTTGAAAATGACATCAAAAATGGTGAAAGTGAGTTTTCACCCAAAAATGATAATTTGACTTATGTATAAAGAAATGACTTTAAGTATATGTCCACTCAAAATTAAGTATAAAAATAACTTATAATCTATAATGTACACTTAAATATGAAACTAGAAATGTAAATATTATAAGTATATCATTTATGGTTTAAGAGATACAACTATTTTTTGTAAACATAAACACATATAAAAACTTTTTACGTCTATATCCATACTAAAAATTGTAAAGCGTTTTTGCGACGAAAACCCGAGGTGGTAGGACCCACTTTTGGGAATTTTTGTATGATGAACCTACTGATAATAAACTTAATCCGACATCGAAAACCCGAAAAATTTATATAAGATATACACATAAACTTAAAATAAGCCATAAGACTTAAATGGGCCACTAGGCCCAAATATACTAATTATATTTATAAAACCTATTGGGCTTAGCATTGGGCCCAACCCACTTGGGCCTAATATTTGGACTAAGGTCTGGTCATGGATCATTAAAATGGACCAAATTACTTAATGGGCTTATAATTGGGCCTATTGGGCTTTATGGACCAATTGGGTTAAAACTAGTAAAATTTAGCAATTAATAAAACTAGTAAAAATGACATACTTTTTACTTAGAAAACTTAAGTGTGATTTAACTTACCCAATTATAACTTGATCATCATACCTACATATACATACTTGTCTATTTTGGAGTCATTATTTATTTTTACCGACATTAAAACCTAAGACCCATACATTTTGTATAGGTTCCGGGTGAGTACGTACCGACGTCCAAGTTCGTCTACCGCCGTTACTTTCTTCCGATACTATCAAGTGAGTTCATAGCCTCGCATTTTTACACTTTAATTGTTTTAAAAAAACCCGCGAGGGAGATAACATGCTTGTTTTTAAAATAGAACACAAGGGACTCGAATGTATGCTAGTAGCCTTGATTATTATAAGTTAGCTTTAACTCGCTAAATAAAAAGTCCCGCGGAAATATCATGAATTGTTAATTGCCGGGAATAAGGCATACGCTTATACATGAAATAGTACTATTTGGAGATTACCACCTCCGATCTGTGACGACTAGCTATCGTCTTGTGTTGGGAACATAACACCACGGATGCATTGTATAGAGAATAAGATACACTCATAGCGAGAGTGTATAGTGGGCATTATACTGAATATATGGTAAGGTTCGATGTCATGACGCTTATAATAATCCCCCTATGACGTTGTCTGATCCACATCGTTATATCCTGATAATTTTGAAAAATGATACTTGTGTGCGGAAAATTTTATTGTTTATACTATATATAAACTCTATGAATTCACTCAACATTATTGTTGACGTTTTAACATGTTTTATCTCAGGTACTTGAAGGTAATTCGGATTGATTAAAATCTATATATTATATAAAAACTCAATGAATTCACATCAACAATATTGTTGACGTTTAGCAATGCATTACTCAGTACTTGAAGGTAATTCTGGTCGGATTGATGGAGATATGAAGGCCCCAAAATAATTAATCATTCGAAAACCTTTGTAAATGACGTTGTATGATGTTGTAAAACTATATTTGGGACCGTGATGGTGAACTTTTATTATTCAAATGAATGAATATCTTAAAACTTTCCTCTTTTTAGAGTCCGGTTTTCTAGATTTTGAGTATTGTGCTAGACGTATACCATTTGACTCTTACGCTGACATGACGCTGAAATAGGGTGTACAAATGGGAATGACATCCGTCTTGGGTTATTAGCTATCATATGGGCAAACGAACGTATACCATAGTCGAACATAGGATGTTGCGGATTAGAACACATCACAGTGCAATGAAGGCCCAAAATATATGGTATTCATTTATGTTGAGCTCCATGTCATAGCTTAGGGCAACGATTAATTAATGATGTTTGCATCTGATTTGCATTATCATACATTGGGAAATCTTGTGGTCCCAACAATATATGAATTTATCAAACCTATGAATTCACCAACATTATTGTTGACGTTTTAAAGCAATGGTTTTTCAGGGGAATCAGTAAGCACGAGTGTAAGGGATTACATAGCGTGGTTTTGGTTTGGATATCATGCATTAAAGACTTTGTCGCATTACATTTTGTATAACTGTTATGGGCTAGAAATCTTTGTATTTTGAACAAGTGGACAAGTGAAGCTTCGGCTTATATAACAAATACTTTGTTAAATCCAATGTATCAGTTTTAAATGACTTTTTGGTCGTTCTATATACATCTTGTGTTATTGATCTGAGAAGTAACACGCCCCGGACCCTTATTCCGCTGCGACCCAATTTGGGGGTGTTACAAATTAAGTGAATTAGTTATATGTTACCACATAGATTAGTTGAGTGATTTGAGTGTTTTCATCTTCTTACTTCGTGAGGTGTTTGGTTGTGTACTTGTAATAGATCAAATAAATGCTTAAACGGAAAAATCTTCAGGGATACATTTTTATAAACTTCTAAAGGCTACTTGAGGGCAAGTAGGATTAAAGTGGGGGGATATTTGATGACATCAAATAACATCTATTTTATAGCATCATTTATCCCATGTAATTAACCCATTTTGTATAATTATTGCAAAGAATTGTTACTTAATCATTCATATTTGAGAATTGCAGTAATTATGAAGTACTTGGTGAAAGTTAACTAAAAAGCGCGCATTCTGAAGCTTAAATGATGATATTTTGAAGATTACTATTCTGACTTACCAATACGTTGTATCCATCAAGGAAGATACGATGTATCCGTGCCTATACCTCACCAAATACCACGAAGGAAACAAGATCAATATGCCGTATCTAGAAGAAGGCAATACGCCATATTGAAGATATAGTATGTGAATATTCTTAAAGATATCAAACATGGTCCCTACTCTAAGAAACCCCCAATATGCCGTATCCAACACCTTAGATACACCGTTTTGAAACCGACTTCAGACCTTATGTTGATCCCACTTGAATAGATCTTGAATTCCTTAGCTTGTGTAAAGTTTAGTTATGCAAGGTAAATCCTACACAACTATGGTAGAAACTTTGTAAAATATATCAAAGTCTATGCAAAATCTAATCTTTGATTAATAAGAAGAATATGCAATAGAACAGTAATTCTAATGACCACACAGATTAACAAACAAAGCTTCAATATATTAATATGAATACTCTAACTAGTATTAGGGTTACAAAAAAACAAAAGATTTCTAGATAGCAAACTCTATACCCTAGGACCTCCTTTTATACACCAAGGAGTCCTAGTCGATTTACAATATATTCTTAAAACTTAGAATATTCACTATGATCTATTATATAAATAACTCATACTTATCACGTAAGTAATCTTGATCTCTAATCAATCTTTATCCTTTCTTGTTGAAACTATAAAATCGTTGTAGCTCTAGTTTGATTAGAACTTTAATCTAGGATAATGATAACATAGGCGGAATATTCAAACATAGAATCAATATTATCATAACAAGGTTTTACCAAACATTCCCCACAACCCTAATATTATTTGATCAAGATAATATGGTTACATCAATGAACTGTAACAGGAATCAAGGAAAACCTTGATTACCTTGAGGCTAAACTCTAGATAGACATCTACTACTAACTATACAAACGTGTACACACACATGTTTTTTCGATGCCTATAACCTTTAGTTTCATTCTTGTTTTGTCTTATCAACTCAAATATAATTCCCAACAATCTTTCCCTAGTTGATAATGACAAAACCAAATAAGCACAAACTTCCCCTGAATTTAATATACGAATGAAAACTTCCCCTTGAAGCTACCAAGGATCTACAAGTTGCAAAATCATACCAAATCTTCTTCCCCTATTTGTCATCATCAAATAGAGAGACCAAAGTATGCAACTTTTGGATCTTCACAACTATGACCAATATTACAACTTCCAATCAAGTATTCCAATGACCCTCAAATTTCCACCCAGTACGCACCCTTAAGAAAAATTAGCATGACAGTAGAAACCTTACACTATCAGTAGTAACAAAGTCTAGCATTAGTAAAAAACCTTACCTATGAGAAAGCAAAAATTATGTTGAAACATTTACCATTAAGCCATCCCCTTAAACCCCATTTCTTGAATCTTCAATTCTGTAGGCCCTATGTAATGATTACTGATGAAGAAAACTAAGTATAACGAACTTGATGCTGAAGTAGAACAACCCAAACTTGTGTCTTATATCTTGTACTATCCACATGACTTCGAACGTATACCCAAAACCAATGTATAGGGAGACCGCTATCTCTTGACAATTTATCCTCATCTTCTATGAGACACATAACCAAAGTGATAGCAAATGTGAGCATTAAGCACCATAAGTTAGATCATACACCTTTGCTAGATTTGTCAATTCTTTGTCACATCGTTTCTAAGCACGAACAAGTTATCTCCAAATGTTGTAAGCCATTTGAGATATGATAAAACACAAACCCAAATAATTTCACTTCATTGTCAAATAAGTGATAAACAATCCTCTTCGTAACCACATCTTCAATAAATATGAAAATATGAGCCTTTAAACTTTAAGAACATTTAAACCAAAACTTTACCTTCCCCTTAAACCAAGCAGTAGTAACCAACAGTAGAAAACTTCTTCTATTGGTAGTATAAAGTGCTCCTTCCTCCCATACCTTTTGAGACACTTTTTAACATTAGTAAAGCACCAATATTTATGATCACTGGCAGTACTATGTCATGTGTCAGTAGTAACCACCAACGAGCAGTACAAAACATATAAGGATACCTTTTTCTTTTCTTTTTTTAAGTATCCAGACGACACCTTTTTAGCGACACTTTTTCATTTGCTAAATTGTCACTAATCCTTGTCTTTGCATCTATCATCTTGATGTCGTGTGTT
The DNA here is from genome assembly GCA_026074375.1 of Tanacetum coccineum. Classification (NCBI taxonomy): domain Eukaryota; kingdom Viridiplantae; phylum Streptophyta; class Magnoliopsida; order Asterales; family Asteraceae; genus Tanacetum; species Tanacetum coccineum. The sequence continues at coordinate 62,601 of BQNB010013411.1, read as the reverse complement.
ATGTATCCCTACTAGGGTTCATCATTAATCAAACGATCGACTCACCAAATCTAGTAGAAACATTAATGATCACCATTCCTGTTTTTATTAAATTAGGATTTATGAATACCCTAATTGCAACGAATTGAACCAAACACCAAAAACAGAGAACATGACCATTCTTCCTTCATAGATTCGACATCAATACACCTTATAGATCCTAGATCGGGAGCCACAAGGCTTTGATACCACTTGTTAAAACCAATAATGATCATTGTAGCTCTAGTTTGATTAGAACTTTAATCTAGGATAATGATAACATAGGCGGAATATTCAAACATAGAATCAATATTATCATAACAAGGTTTTACCAAACATTCCCCACAGCCCCAATATTATTTGATCAAGATAATACGATTACATCAATAAACTGTAACAGGGATCAAGGAAAACCTTGATTACCTTGAGGGTAAACTCTAGATAGACGTCTACTACTAACTATACAAACGTGTACACACATGTTTTCTTTAGTCGACTCTCATTGAGAACACATACTTTTTTGGATGCCTATAACCTGTATCTCTTTATATACTAGAGATAATAGGTTTTAGAAAGAGATAAATATAAATCTTTTAAATATTTAACTTGATCTTCTATTATCTTCTTTCTTCATAAGGAGATCTTTTTATATCTTTATAATTTGATATCTTTGACTAAATCTTCAATAATTCTCCATGAGCTTGTAGAATTATTGAATGACAATTTTAGTCCTTTAGTTTCATTTTTGTTTTGTCTTATCAACTCAAATATAATTCCCAACATTTCTTCAGTCTTTATCCATTCTCTTTTGACAGTAGAAACTCTTTCAGCAGTCCTAATCTTTGAGCAGTGGTAACTTTTGTACTAGCAGCATTAACTTAGCACCAGCAGTAGTAACTTAGCACCAGTAGTAACATTAACTGTATACAAGCAGTAGTAACTACTTAGAATATTTTCTTCAATCTTCACCAATAGTACTAACTTTACACTAGCAGTACTAACATATACTAGCAGTAGTAACTAGTAGTACTAATATACACTAGCATATTTTTGTTGTAACTTCACCAACAGTCTTAAACACTTAGAATAATTTTCATTGAAATTCTCCAGCAGCACTAACTTTGACTGAGCAGTATTAACATCAATAAGAAAAGTAGTAATTCCAAACAGCATCAAGAAGACTTTTAATCCTAACAATCCTCTCCTAAACTTGATATTTATCTCTAAAATCATCAAGTTTCTTCATTGAAAGCTTCATTAATCACCAGTAGGATGCTTTCAAATACTTCATTGATTCTTAAGCTGTTTTATGAGAAGTTTAAGAAGCTGATATGCCATTTTATTGAAATAATCACATTGAAGCTTCTTGTTTAACATATCAGTAATTATAGCAGGTGTAAGGGGATATCTCTTTTCTACCAGCATGTGAATGTGCATATGTTGCATCCTTAAGGAATGAACTCCACATGAGTCATATAGTTTCCAATCCAACACTCTGTAATCTTGTTGATTCCTCCAGACTCTGTCTTCAACATGTGGTTCAAACATTGTCTTTAAATCTCCCCATAGAATCAAATCTAAGTCCTCCACTGGTCTTGTTGATCCATATTTAGCTTTTACCAATTTCCACAGAGTTTCAAAATCTTCCCTGTCAAAGCTTTTGAGCATATGACTGAAGACTAAGTACATCTTTGAACTTCCATCAGCTCTGATGATCTGGTAATAGTTTTTCTTTCCTTCTTTATGAATCTTCCAGTCAACAATGGTTGGAGGCTTAGTAGCCAAAGGAATAGCATCAATTGCTACTTCCTCTTCATCAGGAATAATTTTCATGAGCTCTTTAATCTTAGCTGCTTCTTGATCATCATCCACTTCAGCTGTTTCTTAAACATCATCCACCTTTTGCTTTTTAGTGACCTCTTGTTCTAGCTCATCTCCTGCTCTCTTTGAACTACCTTCCACCAAGTCTGTTCTATAATCCACAAACATGTTCACCCTTTTGAAAGCTTTGTCAAACAATTCTTTGATAGAATCAAAGTCTTTAGATTTCAAGTCTTTGTGCTTCCAACCTTCCATGTTCTTAAGGTAGGTAATCATGGTCTTCTTCTGTTGAGCTTTGGTTGGTGGTTTGTTCCTATTCTCTTCTGCTCTTTTAGCTGCAAAGTGCTTTCTTCTTTGCTCTAGGAGTTCTTTAAACAATGTGGCTTTTTGTTCAGTTATGAACTGCTCTTGTTCTTCAGCTTGCAGTCTTTAAGCCAACTGATAATCAACATTAACTTTAGCCTGAATATCATCCCATTCTTCAGTCAAGGCTATATTGGCTTCATCTTTCTCCCTTGCAAGTATCTCCTCTTCATCAATCTCTGCTTGTAATTTAAGTGCAATATCTTCATCAAGCTTGAGTTGATCTTTCTTCTTCAAAGGCTTCTTAGGTTCTATCATTTTCTCTTTGCCTTTGTCCTGAACTTTTGCCTGTGATGGTTGTGAGGAAATTGTTGTTGTTGTTGTAGATGTACCCAGCTCAGTAATGACAATTCCTTTCATTGGAGTTGAAATTGTAGCAGTTGTTGTAGTTGTAGCAACACTAACCTTTGTACTGGCAGCACTAACTGGTACATTTGACTCTTCTACAACATTGACTTTTACCTTGGGTTTTACACTTTTCAAAGCAGCAAGTGCTTGAGCCAAAGTAACTTCATCAACAGTCAAATTCACATCTTTATTAGCAACTTCTTGTTATGCTAACACCTCATCACCAGTCAAAGTATTCACATCAAACATATCAGCATCATCTTGATCATTAACCAGGGTAATGTCTTCATCAGCATCAATAGCATTTATCCTCCCCTGTTTGGATGCATCCTCACCCAAACTTTATTTATCTCTAGAGGATTCTACCCTAGCTATAAGACCAACTTTGTATAACCTTTTAAGCCTATGAGTTCTTGACCTCTTTTTCTGTTCAAGATTCTTGACCCTTCTCTTCAAACTAACAATCTCTTCAGCTTGTGTGGTCTTTGTCTTTTCCAAATCAAGAACTCTTGTTTCTAAATTGGTACATAATTCCATCAATTCATTAAGATTTAGACTATCCTCACCACTTCAAAGTGTGTTACCTCTTGCGAGCAGTGGATCATTGTAATGTTTAGATACATTCTCAAACCTAGTTTGAGCAATAGTATCCCCCCATGATTTCTAGGCGCCTGGGACCACCACCTGAAGTAGTTCCTAGGGAACTAGATTCATTAGGTGTTGTCTTGGATCGGGTCTTAGCTATGTTACCACTGTCCTACTCTGCTTCTAAGATAGAAGCAGTAGTGGCAACCCTCACCAAACTATCATCCAACTCCCTATAGACAGCCTCATCTGCTACATGTTTAATAAGACCACTAGACTGAGGTATCTAAGTGTCCTTTCTCTTTGGCTTCATAGGTTTTTGTTTCTTTTGAGGTTAATATGTTAATGGTTAAATAAAAGTGGGTGTGTGATGGGGATCAGTGGGATTTGGTGAACCTTCACCCATTTCTGCTTGAACTTGTACCACCATTGTTTTGAATAATGAAGTTTCCCTTCCAGAAAAACCTTTCCCTACCCTTTTCATATTCCTAAATATTTTCTTAGAGTGAGAGGGTGCAATATATATTCTGTTGTGAGTAGGCATCCCTTCAAGTTGTTTATCCAAAAAGACTTGTATAAACCTTGTATACATCAAAAATTTGCCGACATTATCCAAGTTCTTCACCATACTTTCAAAAATGTATTTTGAAAAGTTGAACTTCTGGTTTGTAGCTAAATAGATAGTTGCAGATGCCATAGTGCTACTAAACTCATTTCATGCAGTAGTCTTAGAACTTAGGCGTTGTAATATAGTATGAATCAGAAATTTCCATTGTGGAGAAAAGAATGCCTTATAGAAAGTAAGCTTCTGTGAAATTTTCTCATACCCCCATCAGTGTAAGCTGTTCAAAGATGGTAGAATTGGGTAGACAATCAACACCTTCAGCGTCTTTTAGTTGAATATCTCTTCTCACAGTTGATTCAGTTATGATTATCTTCTTTCCATCCACTAGGGCTTGTAACTGTACTTCCTCATTGACAGTTTTGGCTTTGACAGTAGACCATAACTGTTTTATGCACAAAATATATATAGTGGGATTGATCGTTAGTGCATATCTTATAGGATTTGCATTCAAAAAATCCACTATTTACTCAAACCCTTTACTTTCTGCGGGTTTAGATAAAAACGCGACCAAATTATGAGTATCTGCAAACTTTAGATCCGCCATTTGGGTTGGGTTTTGATGATGAATGATAAAATTGAGTTAGGTTTTGTGATTAGAGAGTATATGAGTGAATGAAATTGATTAAATGAGTGATTGAAACCCTTAATCGAAGTATTTGTGAAAATACCCTCAACAGCATTAACATTCATCTGGCAGTATTAAGTTATGCCTAGCAGCATTAACTTACAACCAATAGTAGTACGTGACCCAGTAGTAGTAACTCAGCAGTAAGTAATGCCTAGCAGTATTAACTTACAACCAGCAGTAGTAAGTTTATGCATAATAGCATTAACTTTGAGTCACCAGCATTAACTCCAATTCCATTCCAAACACTCTGTCTGTTTTTAATATATTCAACTCTCTTTCTGTTTTTCAACTCACCACTTCTCTCAATTCTTTTACTCACTAAATCACTCTGTTTGTTTTTATTCCACACAACTCTCTTTCTATTTTTATTCTCACCAATTCTCTCAATTCTTTTTCTCACCAAAACTCTCTGTCTATTTTCTCTAATAACCAGCTTTTCCATCATCAATCTAACACTTTTCTTTGCTTTTTCTGCAAAATGTTAGTCCAAAAACCAAGAAAACAAAATCCATAGCAATTTTTACAATAATAATAGTATTAATTATACCTAACAGTATTAAGTATAACTAACAGTAGAAACTCAACAGTATTAAGTATAACTAGCAGCACTAATTATACTTAACAGCAGAAACTTTTAATGACATGAATAACAATACTAATTCATACAAAACTCTACAAAAACATAAAGAGATAAAAGATTTTAAGGATTTATCCTTCCAATACTAGCAATTAAATATTAAAACCTACTTACATCAAAACCTTTTGTAAGTAAATCTGCAACATTCTTGTCAGTATGAATTTTGACCATTTAAATCAACTTTTTTTCATTGCAATCCCTAATAAAATTATGTCTAATCTTTATATGCTTTGTTTTTGAATGAAAAACAAGATTTTTAATTATGCAAATAGTACTGTTATTGTCAATAAAGATCTTGGTATGCATAAAATTGTACCCATAATCAAGTAGTTGATTCTGAATCCAAAGCACTTGTCCACAGCAACTTGAAGCAGCCACATACTCAGCTTCTGTTGTGGAATTTGCAACCACTGTCTGTTTCTTGCACTGCCATGATATTAATCTACTTCTAAGGAATTGACAACCTCCTGTTGTAGACTTCCTATCCAAGCTTGCTCCAGCATAATCACTATCAGTGTATGCTACCAAATCAAAAGGATAATCTTTTGGATACCAAAGGTCAATTTTGGTTGACCTTTTAAGTACCTAAAAATCATTTTCATAGCATAAAGATGTGAAACCTTTGGATTGACTTGGTATCTAGCACAGGCACATACTGCAAACATGATGTCAGGTCTTGAAGATGTAAGATACATCAATGAACCAATCATTGACCTATACATATGAACATCCACTTCTTCACCATCTTCATCTTTGAGCAGAGGCTTTTGAGTTTCCATTGGTGTGCTTGCAGTCTTGACTTCTGTAAACCCAAATTTCTTTAGAATTTCACCAACATATTTATCTTGACTAATAAATATGCCATCCTTCTTCTGCTGCACTTGTAATCCCAAAAAGAATGTAAGTTCTCCCATAGAACTCATCTAAAATTTCTCATGCATCAACTTCTCAAATGCATTGCACAACTCCTTCTTTGTTGAACCAAAGATGATATCATCCACATACACTTGGACCAGCAAAATATCACCTTTGTACCTTTTGATGAATAAGGTTTTGTCAATTTTCCCTCTTTGAAACTCATTGTCCAACAGATATGTTGACAAGGTTTTGTACCAAGCTTTAGGAGCTTGATGTAGTCCATACAGTGCTTTTTTAACCTTGTACACTCTATCAGGAAAGTCTGGATCTTCAAATCCTGGTGGTTGACATACATACACCTCTTCTTCAATCTTTCCATAGAGAAAAGCAATCTTTACATTCATTTGATACACCACAAAATCTTTAAATGAAGCATAAGCTAAAAATAGCCTAATTGCTTCAATACTTGCAACAGGGGAAAAGACTTCATCATAATCAATCCCTTCTTCTTGTGTGTACCCTTGAGCAACCAATCTTTCTTTGTTTCTTATCATAATTCCTCTTTCATCCTTTTTATTCCTGAAGACCCATTTAGTACCTATAGGCCTTTTTCCATTTGGTAAATCCACTAAAGTCCAAACTTCTTGTAGCTTGACTTGTAGAAGCTCTTCTTGCATAGCCTTTATCCAGCTTGGATCCTTTAATGCATGAATTACCTTTTTGGGTTCTTCTTGTGATAAAAAGCAAGCAAACAAGCAGTTTTGAAGGTCTTTATGGTTTGTTCTTTGTTGAATAGTACTAAAAAACCCATGTTCCTCCAAATTCTTTGACATTCTTCTTGTTTCTATAGCTGATTGCAAATCTCCAATCACTTGATCAAGAGGATGATCTTTATGAATTCTTGTAGTTGGATTAGGACTGATGAAGAATACTAGTAATCTATGATAACAGCCTCTGCACCATCATCTTCATCATCTCTTGAGGAGTCAAATATGTTATAATCTTCCAAAGCAGACATATGTGAATCAAATGGAAGTTCAATGCTTGTTTTTTCACCAATAGCATTAACCTCATTTGTGCCAGCAGCATTAACTTTATTAGTGCTGTTAACATTATCTTCCTTCTCTTGATCTTTGCATTCACTATTTTTTCTTGGATCTTCATCAACCTTTTTTTCATCATTACTTGAAGGTTTGGATCCATCATCATGAGAACTCTTTGGATTTTGGGTAAATGGTGGATTAACAGTCCATAATGGTAGCAAAATGTAATCTTTGACAGGTTATGTCTCCTTTCTAGCTTGACCTTCATTATCACTTTCTTTTATACCTGCAAACCCATTAGACTGTGTACCTGCAATAATTGGCTCATAATTCATTGTTCTTGTTAGTGCATTAATATCAAATAGCTAATCTGGTCTACTACGTACAACATTAGGTGTACTCTCACTAAACCTAATATGAAAGTTTTCTTCCACTATCCTTGTTCTATTATTGAATATCTAAAGGCTTTACTATTTAAAGAGTATCCAACAAAGAAACCTTCATCAGCCTTACCATCAAATTTGCCTAAGTGATCTATGGTATTGAGAATGGTAACACGACACCCAAATGGTCTCATAAAACTTAAAGTTGATGTTCTACCATATAACAACCTGCAATTTTCATCAATGTAAATATCCATCTATTAAGTTAGATGCAATGTAATATCTATTTATTATATATGAACCACCTTTTTATGGAGAAATTTTTTGCTTTATTACATTACTTGCATAACTAAAGTTAACGAGCTCACACACCCTACCTATGCCATTTATATCTATGTTTATATCATATAAACATCTTAATATGTCAAGTCAATATTTTAATATCATTTTTACAAAGTACATACTCATTTAACGTACCATTTGTAATGTTATTTCAAAACAGGCTTTAAACGTTAAACGTTTAGCTCTAAACCTTAATTATATGTAATGTATACATATAAAAATCAATGTACAAGTATTCAAAGCATGTGTACAAGTATCAATACATCTCATTTGAAATATATTACTCACTCCAAAATCAAATGTACATCCTTAAAAGCACAATGTACAAGTCTTAAGCGATGACATCTATAATAGCATTCGTACATTATTTCATTTCGAGTTTCTTTACCACACGTTTGTGCAAGATTACTTACACTCAATAATGGTATGACATGTAAACCCCTAATTTACTATATCATAAGCTCTCATACATATTTTAAAAACTTTAAAACCTAAAACGAAACCCTAAACCCTAAAACCGAGCTAGTTTCTAACCCGTGACTCATTTCTTCATTTTTACCCATCTTAAACCTAAACCACTAATCAATTAAGTTATAAATACTTAATATACAACCTTACATTTCATAATCCATCCTTATTACCCAATGTACACGAAATTTAAACCAAAAACCCTAACTCGAACTAGTTTGAACTCTATACTCCTTTTCCCTCCTTTTTACCTATTTTGAAAACCAAGCAACCATCCTACCACCTCTATGACCTCATAACCAGGTCACAAGCACCCTATCAAGCACCTCCCTTGAGTAACTTAGCCACCAAGTTTGCCACATCACCTCTCTTTTCCTCCATTTAAGCCGCGGCAACAAACACACCTTAAAAACCTTCTAACACCTCCATGCTAGTTTATAGCTTTGATAACTCATGCTATAGCCTCTATACATCATCTAATAGCTACTACACATGTCCAAGCCTTGGTCACTAAGTTTCCTTGGCCACCAAGGCGAATTCGCACCTAAATAAAGGGGTGAAACCCTTCCATTTCAAATCATCACCCTTCAATTCTTTCTTTTCTCTAACCCTAAAATGGGTCAAAGGTCTGATAAAGAACATCAGAGAATTCTGAGAAGTCCCAAGAGCAGAAAACAAGTGAAGAAACCAAGCCTTGAAGCCCCGGAGTTGTTATTCTAGGCGTACGAGTGCAAAAGTCCCCATTTTGACCCGTTTCCAAGCTATAAGCTCAAAACCAGGTTCCATAAGCTCACATTCTATTTCAATACTCTTATAATGTTTATATAATCATGCTTAAACCATTGTTAAAAGCTTTGAACTCAAAATCATATGTGTTTTCCCCTTTTTGATCCAAACTGAGCTCATGAAACCCTAATTTCATGTTTTTGCTTAATCTATAAGCTAAACTTGTAAAATGTTGTTATAATCTATTCTAATAAGCTTATATAACAATATTATAAGTATTTCATTATGTCTTAAAAGCTTGAAGCTTAAAAGCTGCGCGTTTTCATTTTAAAACCCTAATTTGACCCGTTTTGATTTCTAGCTTAACAAATTGTTATTTTGAACTTTCGTTACGTTAAACCTTCATATTTTAGCTTACATTAATAAGCTATAACCTGCAAATTACTTTTCATATTGAAAAATATCATTATTATGGATTTTGGACTAAAAACGATACGTTTTTCATGCATAAGGGTATATATCGTAACTTTCTAAAATTTATAACTAAAGGGACTAAAAATGTCATTTTATCAAAGTTATAACTATAAGGACCTATTTTTCCAAGTTTCAAAGTTAAAGGTTTAATATGTAAATACTTTTTATATAAAGGACTAAACTCGTAAAAGTTTATAATCCAAGGGTATATTTTGCCAACTTTGCAAACTATTAAAATATTATATTTTTATATTAATTATAAAAATAAATGTTTAAAAATTATAAAACATTATAATCTTATAATATCACAATACTAGGGAATTTCATGTGAGGGGTTCCATTTGGGTATTTGTTTTGATGAGTTTGCTGGGTTTACGATTTTAAGTGCCCTGGCTCCTCAAACAATATTGCGTGGCCTCTGGATTATGATAGCCTGAACGGTGATACAATACTCCATAAATTAGTCAAAGATATACATTATACTTTATAAAGTTTTGAAACATAAACAATCAAACCAAGACTTGACATATTACCCCAGGTTGCGTGTGACGAAGCCGTTACTTTCATTCCATATACCTTTGTTATCAATCAAATTTCCCTATACTGTTAAGGTGAGTTCATAGCCTCGCATTTCAATCTTTCAAATGTTTTATAAACCCGCGAGGGGGATACATGCTATAAACCATGAATGCAAATATTTTTTGTATGATATCCTAATTATTATTGCCTAAGTAACTACTTTGCCTTTAAGTCCCCAATATCATGAACCGTTACTTACTCTACCGAGTGAGCGCGAATGTTGTGAATAGATCTATTTAGGCTGGACTCCCCGATTGGTGTACCTAGTGATATCGGTAACCAATTGCACATCATTAGAATATAACTGCGGGTGTTTTGGAAAAGGCACCCATTGGGGCTATAACGTGTGATTAAAGTATATCCCAAGGCTTCGGATTCATGAGCTAATGGCAATAATATTGTTTTACAAATAACGGGTGTATAACAACGTAACCCAATATCGAATTTGCATTCAAACTATTTAACTTAAACATATGAATTTCACTCAACCTTTGTGTTGACTTTTTAGCATGTTTATCTCAGGTAATTGAGCAACTTATGGCACGGAGTGGCGTGGACTCGAAGATGGAGAAACGAAATTTTATAGAAAAAATAAAAAAAATTATTTTTTTAAAAGGGATGTTGTTTGGATCGGTTGGAAGAGGAGAAAAAAAAGAAACACAATCCTAGTCTAATTAGAATTCTAAATAGGTAATTATCTTAAACCTTTTTGTAAATCTTATAAATACCAAAAACCCACCCCTCCTTTTCTTGTTGATCGGCTGGAAACCAAGAAGAGAATTTTTTTTTATATTATCAGAATCAGTGTGATTTGTGTATTCTAGATCATGTTGAAGGTATGTTAATAAACCATAACTATTTTAATTCTCTTTAATTATTCATGTAACAATTTTGATGATGGAACTAGGGTTTATATAAGATCTGTAAAATTAGGGTTTTTGATCTTTAAAAATTGATTTTGGGATGTTAGTGGTGTTTAGCATGTGTAATTGGAGGTTTTTGGGTTTGTAAATTCAGAATTTAAAAGCTGGCAGTTTGAAAGGTCATCTTGTAAAATCATAACTTGGTCATAAAAATAGCAATCATCAATTTTCTTGAGACTAAAATTAAATTCAGAGAGTCTAGTTTCCAAAAAGTTCGGCCCCGAAAGGTTTTGATGTCGGAAAGTTAGCAAGAAAAGTTATCAAAACAGTAAATTCGGGTCAGATTTGGGTCTGATTTCGAGGAGTAAAACCCTTACTAAATTCGAATTAGGGTTAGCCAAAAATCATGGGTCATATTTTAGGTGTCTATTAATCCGGTTCGAAGGGCTAACACTAAAACATTTTCTAAGTATTTTTAAGGACGTCAAACTTTTTGGTGTGCGTTCAGATCCGAATCTGAGTACTTTGTAATGATGAATTTTTATAAAATAGTTCCACTTAGTATTATTTTTTCTAAAAAATCACAGTAGCTCACAACTCATTGGGAGTATGGGATGTAAGGAGAACCATCAATTAGGTGTTTTAGTATTTTATTTGTGGTCATAAAGTGACTACAAATTTTCTGAACCTAAAAAGTTGGAAGTTAATGGTTAAGGTTATATAGGGTATGAAAATGATATGAGAGATGTATTTAAAGGATTATTAACTTAGTGTAAGGTTTAGAAGTCCATCATATGATTGTTACATTGGCTTGGGCATTAGCCTAACCGAGTGTAACTTGTGTTTTTGTTGTGTTTAGATTGTGTGCAAGATTTTGTCAAGTAGCTGAGCATCAGGTGAGTTTCATAGTCCCATTTTACTATGTTTTCTTGGGATGGAAATGATGCAAAATATGTTTTGAAATGTTTTAATTGTTGTGATTATGTGGTTTAATTGATGCATGGACTATTATGTAGCTATTATATGTTTATGTGATGCATGTGTATGTCACATCCATTTATGGTATATGATAACCCTTCTTTATCATTTATCAATCTTGATACGTATTGTTATTCGTTATGTGTTTATTTTGTCGTGGTACGCTTGTTGATTCTTTCGTTTCTATCGGTACATATATTCTATCCTTCCTTTTAAGGATTCTTATGACATTTGACCGCATCTATTTCCATATGTGAAATCCTTTAGATGTTTTCTAGCCTTTGATTCGATATTCATTTGCTACCCTATTCGATAGTTCGTAACCCTTAGGATTCGTTTGAGATTAGTTTCTATTTTGATCAAGGTTCACATCTGTTGAGGAGCACATGTGTTTTTTTTTTTTTTTTCTTAGTCAAGAAGAAGGAAAAGTTGTTTGCCTAGTTTTCCAAGTATGAATTCTGGCTACAAGAAGTGCGTTTTCTCAGACATATGGTTAACAACAATGATATTTACGTGGACTCTAGTAAGATAGAAACAATGAAGAATTAAAAAGTACCTAAGACGCCATCCGAGATATGATCATTCTTGGGATTGGCAGGTTACTACCGACGTTTCATAGTAAATTTTTCTAAGATTGCTAAACCCCTTACTTTACTGACTCAGAAAAATAAGAAGTAGGAGTGGGCCAAGGAACAAGAGGAAGCTTTTCAGATGTTGAAGGGCAATTTGTGAAATGAACCAATATTGTCATTGCCTGATGGATCCAAAGAGTTTGTAGTTTACTGCGACGAGTCGAATCAAGGATTAGGTTGTGTACTCATGCAAAGAGACAAGGTAGAGAACGCGACAGCAGAAATGCTGCATGGCCTGGACCAACTAATGGAAAGGAAGGAACGTGGAGATATGTATTTATTATGGGTTCCATTAATAGGTGATGTAAGAACATTAATGATGGACGAGGCGCGTGCATCAAGGTACTTGGTACATTCGGGAGCAGATAAGATGTACTATGACCTTAGAGATATGTATGGTGGCCATGTATAGAGAAGGATATTGCTACCTATGCTAGCAATTGTTTAACTGGTTTAAATGTGAATGCTGAAACATCAAAGACCTTTGGGTTTATTGTAACAGCTAGAGATACCCGAGTAGAAGTAAGATATTATAACTATGGACTTTACTACAAGGTTGCCAAGATCAAGTAGTAGGTATGATACGAATTGGGTAATAGTCGATAGACTGACTAAGGTATGCCCATTACATGGTAGTACGTGAAGATTTTAAAATGGAGAATTTGGCGAGACTTTACACTAATGAGACAGTAACAAGGCATGGAGTGCATGTGCCGATTACATATCAGAATCGTGGTGGATGATTCTTCTTCGCGGATTTGGTGAGATACTGCAAAAGGATTGGGAACACGGCTTAAACATGCGTACGACTTATCATCCTCAAACGGACGGACAAAGTGAGCGTACCATTCAGACTTTGAAGGATATGTTGAGAGCGTGCGTGATTGATTTTTTTGGTGGTAATTAGGATACTCATCTACCCTTAACTGAGTTTTCTATAATAATAGTTTTCCTCCTCACCAACTTCCTCATCAGCAGACATATTCATATCATGAACACTAACCAGGGTAATGTCTTCATCAGCATCTATAGCATTAATCCTCACATGTTTGGATGCATCCTTACCCAAACTTTGTTCATCTCTAGAGGATTCTACCCTAGCACTCAAACCAACTTTATATAACCTCTTTAGCTTATGAGTTCTTGAACTTCTTTTTTTTTCAAGCTTCTTGACCCTCCTTTTCAAACTAGCAATCTCATTAGCTTGAGTGGTCTTTTTCTTCTCCAAATCAAGAACTTTAGTTTGTAAATTGGTACATAATTCCATCAATTCAGTAAGTTTCAGACTATCCTCACCACTTCGAAGTGTGTTACCTCTTGCGAGCAGTGGATCATAGGATTGTGTAGATACATTCTCAAACTTAGTTTGAGCAATATTATCCCCTATGGTTTCTTGGCACCTGGGACCACTACCTGAACGAGTTCTCGGGGGAACTTGGTTCATTAAGTGTTGCCTTGGATTGGATCTTATTGATGTTACCACTGTCATGCTCTGCTTCTAAGCTATAAGCAGTAGTGGTAGCCCTTACCAAACTGTCACCTCTCTCCTTATGGACAGCCTCATATGCTACATGTTTAGTAGGACCACTGGACTGAGGTATCTCAGTGTCTATTCTTATAAGCTCCCTAGGTGTTTGAGTCTTTTAGGGTTAAGATATTGATGGATGTAAAATGGTAGGTGTGTGTTGAGGATCAGTGGGAATTACTGAACCTTCACCCTGCTGAGGTTGGTTTTGTACCCCCATTGCTGGAAACAAGGGTGTTACTTTACCAGAAAAACCTTTTCCTACTCTTCTCATATTCCCAAAAATCTTTTTAGTGTGACAAGGTGCAATATAAATTCTTTTATGAGTAGGCTTCTCAGCAAATTGTTTGTCCAAAAACATTTGTAAAAACCTTAAATACATTAAAATTTTACGAGAAAGATTATCCAAGTTTCTAACCATACTATCAAAAATCAATTTTAAAAAGTTAAACTTCTGGTTTGTAGCTAAGCAGATAATGGCAGATGCCATAGTACTGCTAAACTCATTCCATGCAGTTGTTTTAGACTTAGACACTGCAGAATAGTATGAATTAGAAATTTCCATTGAGGGGAGAATAATGCTTTATAAAATGTTAGCTTTTCAGAATTTTTCTCACACCCCATCAATACAAGATTTTTAAAAATAGTAGAATTTAAGAAACAATCAATACCTTCAGCATTTGATAGTTGAAGAGATCTTCTAATAGATGTTTCTGTAATGACGATCCTCTTGCCATCCACTAAGGCATTTAATTGTACTTCCCTATTGATAGTTTTGGCCATAGCAAAAGACCAGAACTGTTTAATACAGGAAAGATATATAGTAGGATTAACCGTTAGTGCATACCTTATAGGGTGTGCATTAAGAAAATCTACTATCTGCTCAAACCCTTTACTTTCAACGGGTTTAGACAAGAATACGACCATATTATGAGTATCAGCAAACTTTAGGTTCGACATTGTGTTGGATTTTGATAATGGATGATAAAATTGAGTTAGGGTTTGTGATTAGAGAGTATTTTAGAGAATGAAATCGATTAAATGATTGATTGAAATCGATTATGGAAAATATAGTGATTGAAACCCTTAATCAAAATATTTATGAAAAATACCCTTAACAGCATTAACGTTCATCTGGAAGTACTAAGTTATGCCTAGCAGCATTAACTTTTAACCAACAGTAGTAAGTTACCTAGTAGTAGTAACTCAGCAGTAGTAAGTTATGCCTAGCAGCATTAACTTTATGCATAGCAGCATTAACTTTGAATCACCAGTATTAACTCCAATTTTATTCCAAATAGCTTTTCCATCATCAATCTAACATTTTTCTTTGCTTATCCTGCAAAATGTTAGTCCAAAAACCAAGAAAATACAAACCATAGCAATTTTCATAATTATCACAATATTAAGTATACCTAACAGTATTAAGTATAACTAACAGTAGAAACTCAGCAGTATTAAGTATAACCACTATCAACCACTGTCATGTGCCTTGCGCATCCACTATCAATTACTCCTTGATCTTATAAATCCATTTGTGGATTGCCCTGCACACTAGATAAGAAAATCAGTTTCTTTTGAGGACCCAAGCCACAAGCCATCACTGGCTTGGATCTGCCTTGTGCATTAATATAATCAAACCTTTTTAGGGTGGTTGATGCGCTGTTGTGTTTAGAAACATGGTTTAAAACTTTATGCTTTGGTTTCCAAACCCAACAAGTTGAGGCCTTAACAGCATTAACATTATTTCCCTTGACAACATTAACTATTGCTTTTGGTCTAGCAGTATTAACATCTTTACCCCTTACAGTATTAACCCTTTGATTAATATTACTGTTTTTAAATGCTGTGTTCTTATAAATGGGCCTCTTAACAATTGAATGTGGTATTTTAGAAAGATGTGACATTGGTCTATCAGCATTCACTGTTGTTTTTGAGTGAGCAGTATTAACTTGTCTAGCAGTATTAATTTATACTAAGCCAGACTTCATTAGTACTGCTCTTGGAACCAAGTTCTTTTTAGCACAAGGGTGAGTCTTTTTAGCAAAGTTTTGATGATTCACCCTTTGAGCATTGTTCCAAACAAGCTTTATCATCCTTTGATTTTGAAACTATTTTTGATGGTAATTGCAATCAAACTGCAAATGATCAAAGCTTCCACATACATAACAAGCTTTATTAAACATCTCAAAATTGCTTCCTAGTCTTTGAGATATCATATTGTTCTAGTTTCTTTGATTTCCTCTTGGACTGCTAGTGTTTTGCCTATGTTACTCAACTTGTTTAATAGTTTTCCTAGCAGTTTTCTCTTGTTGCTTAGGTTTGACAAACTCTATCTTAGCAGTACTACGCTTAACTATTTTCTTCTCAGTTTTAGTTTGAGACACATTTTCTTCCTCACTGTTTGACACCCATTCTTCAATGATTGGGGCATCATCATTCTTACTAACTACCTTAGGCTCTTCTTCACTAGACATAGCTTTACTGTTCTCAACTATAGGCTTATTAACAACCTCATCTAAGCCAATAAAAGAAAAGTCAGGTTTTAGAGGCATGAAATTTCCTATGTAGGGAGGTGGAACTGCATTATAGCCTAAACCTTTCTTGCAATTGTCTACAATCTGATTCTCTATGATCTTGTTTAAGCTTTTAGATGCATTTTCAAATTTGTCTACATTAAATTAAATGCCATCTTTTTCTTTTTGAACTATTTTAAGCTTCTTCCTAAGCTCCCCAATAGTTATTTCTTCTACTTGAATATCTCATTTTAAGCCCTTAATTTTTTCTTCATAAATAGACTTATTTTTCTTATAAAATTCAAGTCTTTCTTCCACTGACTCTAAACCTGTTTTATAACCTAACAATATACTAGATTTCTCTATAATCTCTAAATAGTTGATCTTTTTGAGATGTATGTAATTTAACGTTCCATATAAGATTTTGAACATTTGAATCATTGGATACCTTCTGTGTCTGTACTTGAGTTGAGTAAGCCATCGAGCGCATAATTAGGCCCTTCCTCTGCCTGATCACTCTAGTCATATCCACCAAGACCATCACATTGACACCAAAGCTGTGGAAGTAGATGTTTCTACATGCACACTCCTTCTTGAGCTTTCCTTGTTCTTATGTCTTTGATTTCTTAGAGCTCTGCACTCCTTAGCAAAATGTCCCCTCTTGTGGCAGTTGTAGCACTCTACTTTGGACTTATCAAAACTAATAGTCTCATTGCCATTAACAGTAAGCTTCCTTCCTGTATTCTTCAAAAACTTCTAGCCCTCATAGTCAACATGCCATTTGCCATCTTAAATCCACCTTTTCTATGTCATCTTGGATGGATTTTTTGCAAGTCCTCATGTGTAAGTTGAGAAACTATTTGGTTGGACTAGACAAAGATATGAACAAATTACAAACATCACTAGTTATCAATATTTGTAGAGTAAGCATTATTAACTTGAGTGCTAGCAGTAGTAACTCAATGAGCAACATTAACTGCTTCATTAGAGCTGCTAGAGTTGTTATTTGAAGAGGACACAAAAGCCATGTTCTGTGTGCTTAACTTGAACTAGCATCCCTTTGACTTCTGGTCATACACCTTGGGTGTGTTATAGAGTTCATCTATGACTTATTATTTCTAACTAGCTTTATTCCTCCACACAAAAATGTGTGTTCCACTCTGGTGACAAGCTTCTTTATAACTTTTGATTAAAATCTTCATGTGAAAGTGATGTGATTATTATATATCACTAATAAAAATATACGATATATTACCACAAGAGCAATTAGAAAATTCCTAAGAAAATTCACCTTAAAAGATATATTATATACAAAATATATTATAATACGTATATTTTAAACAGGGAAGTTTGATCACCGGGTCGTTTACCCCAACGACTTGTGAAATTGAATCCAAGTTTGCTCGGATTTTGATTTGAATTTAGGGAAACAAAAGTTTGATTTGTTTAACTACTAAAAAGACTAATATAAACAAGTACTAACATTTAAGCATAAAAGATAATAATGCGAAACTCAAATTTAACTAAAAACCGGCGAATTAGACGTACTAATAATAAGGCTAAAAACCTAAATTCTACAAAAATTTAAACCTAATTTTTCTTTTTTCTTTTAAATTGTATTCTAATTGACTAAAACCGAAGTTAAAAAAACTAGAATGAACGGAGTTAAATCGAGAGTTAAAATGAAAACCGAGTTCGGGAACAAAAACCCATTCTTTTAAAAGGTGAATTTTTGCCAAAATTAGACCCTACGAAGTGAATCTAAATTATCCTACAAACTTTATAATAAAGAAAAATTTTATAAAAAGATTTTTATGTTTTCTGATTAATTTTCTATTTTTTATGATTTTTAAAGTTTAAGAATTAAAAGATTAAAAATACTTAATCTTATAGTTAAAAATTCTAGGAAAAAGACAATAAAAAGCTTAAACTATAAGATATAGGAAAAATAGCCGAAGTGGTAGCTTATAATAAAGCCCCTCGAAGTAGCTAGCAGCTTATTGGCCTTAAAAATAGCCAAAATGTGTTATAAGAGTTTAATGAAAGGAAAAGGTAACGGATGAGCTAATGTAGCAAAGTGTTAAGACGTTAGGTTTTATATGTGTGAGGTCGTGGGTCGAGGCTGGCAGGACACCAACTTTTTGCTATTTTTTATTTTTGAAAATTTTAAAAAACCAAGCTAAAACTAAAGATTATATGAGTTTTTAAACAACTTTAATAAAGACAATACTAGCATTAACTCTAAATTAGCTCAAAAAAGAGCTTGTGAAGATCTGATTTCAGAAAGTGAGCTTTTGAGCTCACTTTTGCTTGATTTAACTAAAAGCTTTGCACAAGCTTAAATATAAGCTTAAATTTCAAAACAAAAGCTGTTCCTGGAAGCTTATGATGAGCTTAAACTAATCCTAATAAGCTTACTCTACTGAAAACACTAAAAACCAAACTAACATTGAGATTCATAAAACAGCTAATTCAAGAAAAACTCAAAAAGCTTAAAATTAAGAAAAACTCAAATTCTCAAATAAGCCAAGATTTATGCTAAGATTTGACCACTTAACTATCTCCTAATAAGCTATAATTCTAGACAAGAAAATCAGATGCCACAACTTAAAATTCTAAAATGAAAAGTTGTCTCCTTCTACTATTTTTTTGCTTTTAGAAATTTTGATGACTTTTGAAAGCAAATTAAGCTAAGTAATTAAGCTAGAAAATGGAATACTAAGCTTGATCTATACTAAGCTATGCCTAAACTATAAGCTATATAAAAATAAGACCCTAGATCCTACAATTATAAGCTAAAATGAAGCTAAAAGATCGCAGTATAATACTTGTTAGTTATACTGATACAAATGGCAAAGCCAAACAAATTTGCAGGGTAATAAGTGAGGTATAAAACCTGCTCTAAAACACTCTTGTTGAGTGTGTACAAACACAAAAACAGTCAAGAAAACATGCCTTAGATGGCTTGGTTCAAAATTTGCACAAGTGAAAATACTATGAAAAATTCCCCTGGTGCAGACACTAAATTAAGCTCTAACTTTTTGAAATTTGTAATCTAACTTTTAAAAACAACTTTTCTACTGGTTTTGCATGATAATTAAACTATCTCAAAAAACTTTTTATCACATTTCCTTTGACTTTTGGTGATCAAAACAAGCTTTTACCAAACACCACATTAACTTGTGACAGATTTGATTAAGTCTTATTATCTAGATCTAACAAGCTAAAAACTAAGTACCAGATATTAATTAGCTTAAACTAACACTTAACAACTTGACTTATTAACTAATTAAGCTAAATAACAATCTAAAGTACAATAGATATTTTGGTTTTTTAAATGATTTTCATGACAGGATTGAAAAAAAACACTCTAAATTTAATCTATAAGCTAAGAAAATAAGAAAAATGAATGTATAAGCATATGAATTTAACAATAAAGTACAATTAAAGCAGATAGAATAAGCAAAATAGAAAAATCTAAGGGCTACTTAACACTTTAGTAAATATTAAGCTTTGAAATTAAAATGTCAATGATTTAAAGGGAAACTTACATTGAGCCCTAAAAAAAATTTTTTTTTTTTTTGCTTAACAAGGCTTTAACTGCTCTTAGAGCTTATCTACTAGCTCTAGCTTATCTAGGACAGCTAGTTTAGTCCATGGGATCCCTTCCATCTTTAGATCCCTTTCCAAAACCTCACAATTCCAATAGTCAAGGTAACTTAAGCTGGTTTTAAGAATTTAAGTAGATTGTTAACTGAATTATGCTCTATTTCAGCTTAGAGACTGAAAGAGTGTACAAGAGCTTATAGGAGCTTATGAGTAACAACAGCTTAATATTTGAGAGTTAAATGAGAGCTTAGAAGTGAGATTAAAAGAGCTTATGACACAATAAAACTGAATTTCATTAACAAAAGAAACTGATTACATTACTTTAAAAAGAAATTACAAAACATGTAAAGAAAATTACATTTAGTAAAAACGAAATTTTAAGCTACCCTAAAAGCTACTAAAAAACTAGATGATGGTGTGTGTGATAGTAAGGGCTATTTATAGCCTGTTGATGAATGTTCTAGGCCTAAAGTCTGTTACAAGCTCCTGACAATCTCAGCCAATCATTCCATCAATCATTTGAGAGTCAATAGTAGCCCTTGGATCATAAATGAACTCACACGGATTGCCAGCTTGGCAATCCATGATAGAGACATATATGCTTCTTTTGTGAGAGCTATTAGTGCAAAACCCCGCCTTCTTTTGTGCTTCTGTGAGTACATGGATCAATGTAAAGTGCTTGTTTTGACATAATTAAAAACCTGCCATTTTTGCTGTGATCACTTGAATTGTCGTCTTGACCTAAATTTAAGGAAAAGCCCTATGATGTGACCATTCGTAATGAGGTTAGGGGACGATGAATTAGTAAAGTCTTCGCGCCATTTTTATAACTAAAATGGGGTAAAAAGTCATTTGAATTTGGCTATCTGCAAGATGGTCCTTGTAGTTGGTTAATAAAGTGTAGTGTAAAAAGGTCTTTGAAAATGGCACATTGGTCCTTGGTGGTTTATAAACGGTAATGGGCTTTAGGATTTGGGCTTTGGATCCGGGCATGGCCCATTTAGGCTTAGGGACCATTTGTGTAACTTTTGAACTTTAAGGGACTGTTTGGGTAACATTGGTTTCTTTTCTTTTGTGGTTGACTTTTGTTGACTGGGAATTAACAAAGTTTGACTAAGCTTTGGACTTTTTGACTTTTCCTGCTTTTGGCTTTGCATCTCTGGCTTCTTTTGTGCTCTTCCGTTCTTGTGTCCGTGTTTGCCTTTTTGACGGTTTTCTTGTGATTTTTGATATATCCGTACCTGCACACACAAAACACAAAAACAAGTATATTTTTGCCATTTTTAGCATGTTTTGGGTTTAATTGGGTTATTTTAGGTATAAACCATTTTTAGCATGTTTTGGGTTTAATTGGGATTATTTTGGTATAAAGGAATATGTGTATATTTACTCTTATCAAAAATTCCCTAACTATACGATTGTGTGTCCGTCACGCAATATTTACATGCCTTATAACCAAAATACCTCGAAACTTCCCCAAAAACTAAACTTGAAAAAGTAGATAAGATTTTTTTGTTTGAGAGAGTTAAGAGATCACCCAGTTATAAAACACCCGAATTCCCATTTTCAAAACTTTTTCTTTTTTTATGATTTTTTCTTGATAATTGAACTACCTTTACTATATCTTCTTTGTGCTGTTATATTGTATTGTTTTCATTACCTCATTGGTAAACTTAAGGATCATAGAACAAAAAGCACTTGGAAAAGGGTCTTAAAGATAACTTCATCATTCCGATTTTTTACTTTTTCACATGCCTAAGCTTATAAATAAGATCATCGTTAAGTACGAGTAGATGCTAAGATACTTATTATTACAACTTGTGAATTTCTAATTAACGACATATATCATTTATTTAAGTGTGTGTGTTAAAATTAATTCAAACCATTAAATTCCACATATTTAGATAGTTGAATCCGACAGCTTTACACATGGGCTTTCGGGTCTAATCATGTTAATCATTTAGTAAGATCAAACTCAAAGAAAACAAATAACCTCATAGCTGAGACATCATTGGTTCACTTGTCCCATAAATGACTTTCTTTCTGCATTCCCAAGTCATCGGGTAAGTGCTTAAGGCTTTTGATAACCTATCGGAGAATAATTAATCGAGATCATGGAACTTGATGAAAAGCCTTGTAGTCTTTGCATAAACCTTAGGTTCAAAAAGAATACCTTGGTTTTAGAGAATGAAACTTTTACTATTTATTTCTAACTTGCAACATTATTATTATTATTTACATTATTAGGCTAGGAACTGGTATCACTTTTCTTTCGAAGGACACATCGGCCACGCCTCCGACAAGAGCTCGTTTACTTATTATGATAACAACATAAATATAAAACCTCCACCCTTCTTTCGATGTCAATCAGGAGCGAACGGACATATGCCATGTACTTTATTGCGTTGGTAGTTTGTATATTAATTATATAACACTAAGGTTTTATAATTGCATCCTTTTTATTCAACCTAACTACACAATTTTTTTAAGATTAATTCAACACATTATTTTTGCAAATAGAAAAAATTCATTTTAGAAAACCAAAGTATAAACTTGAACTAAAATTCTTATTTACCAACGATGTTTGACTTCATCATCGATAAAGTTTTTTCTCTAAATATGTTGATTAGACTTTTAAGAGTAAAACTCTAATTTGTAAAATATAAGAGAAAACTATAATTAATCATTTTAAGTAAATCCGGGGAAGTAAACCACAAGTTATTCTTATAAGCCTTTAAGTTTTCTAAATAAACTTTGTTTAGCATCCTAACTCGTATCAACACTATCATCTCGTATTCTTTGCAATTTAAAAATCTACTCATAAAGAAAATTCGCAAATACTTAGCCTATGATATAATCCAACTCGGCACTATTTAAAATCTACTTGAGATTAGCACCAAATTCTTCTTTTACTAATGATTTAAGTCTTGCATGTTTAAAGTTACATGAGACTAGCACAAACTATCGATCATTAATTGTTAGGGAGAAGCTAGACTTCTTCACGTACGATGGGTCAAAAATTACTTCTTATTCTTACCAACGGAAAACCTACATTCGTGTCTTAACACTTATTATTATTATTTATTTTTTTTTATTATTTATTTTTTTTTATTTTTTTTATGACAAATAAGAACTTAAAAATTTAAATTTTTTGCTATTTTTGTGGGAAAACGGGTACGTGAGAACAAAACAATAAGCAGG
Organism: Tanacetum coccineum; assembly: GCA_026074375.1. Taxonomy (NCBI): domain Eukaryota; kingdom Viridiplantae; phylum Streptophyta; class Magnoliopsida; order Asterales; family Asteraceae; genus Tanacetum; species Tanacetum coccineum. The sequence goes on along the minus strand of BQNB010013411.1, from coordinate 39,379 downwards.
TAACATCAAATCGATAGATTCCCTCCCCAAACTAAAACGAAACATTGTCCTCAATGTTTAAGGTCGGGTCTCTACGTAAATCTAAGCCGTTTATGAATTATGCAAAGATAAACGTGAATCGATAAGATGAAAGGATATCGGATCTCCCCAAACTAATTTCACATAAAGGATAGGAAGCTCGAGTGAAACGGGATACAACACCGGACACGAGAGGCTTCAGAAATTGTTGGATCAATCCTGCAAAAATCACAACAAACAACAAGAAACCGGAAGAGGATAGCCACAACACATTATTTAAGAAAATAGAAAGAAAATGGATAAGCATGGGGTGAACTCCCACGAAGCGGCTTGTTTTTGGTCACCGAGTCGCAAGCTCGACTCGATCCCTGAATTTAGTTATCCTTAGGGAAAGTTTAGATATTCGGAATAACCAATGGTGGTGTATCCCCTCCATAGTAGTGCTTCAAACGATGGCAGTTGACTTTGAAATTTGAACCATCGGGATGAGATAATTTGGCTGTGCCATAAGGAAAAACTTTGGTAATAGTGAAAGGACCGGACCATCGGGACTTGAGCTTTCTAGAGAAAAATCTTTAATCGGGGTTGAAAAGTAAGACGCTTGATCAACTAACATGAAGATTCGATTCTTGATCTTTGAGTCATGAAGTTTCTTCGTCTTCTCCTTGTAGATTAATGAATTCTTATAAGCTTGATCTCAAAGCTCGTTAAGTTCATTGAGTTGGAGCTTTCGATGATCACCCGCGGTTTTGAGATCGAAGTTGCATGACTTAAGAGCTAATTTTGCCTTGTTTCAGTCTCAACTGGTAAATGACACGATTTTCCATAAACTAGCTTGTAGGGCGTGCATCCGATTAGAGTCTTGTAAGCGGTTCGGAATGCCCACAATGCATCGTCTAACTTGTCTGACCATGAGGCACGGTTTTCTCCTACCGTCCTTTCTAAGATTCTTTTAAGTCCACGATTCGTCACCTCGACTTGACCACTAGTTTGAGGGTGGTAAGCGGTAGAAAAAAACGATGTGTACACATATTTCGACATTAATTTATCAATTTTGTCGTTAACAGAAAATGGGTCCCACGATCTTTATGTTAGCTCTCGGTGCACCAAATCGGGAGAAAAGGGATTTCAAAAATTTGACAACTACTCTAGCATCGTTGGTGGGGAGCGCCTTGGCTTCAACCCATTTGGAAAGATAATCGACGGCTACAAGTATGTATTTGTTTCCTCTAGACGACGGAAAAGGTCCCATAAAATCAATACCCCATACATCGAAAATTTCACAAACTTGGATTGCATTTTGAGGCATCTCATCACGATGTGAAATTTTGCCTTGTCTTTGACATGCATCACAAGATTTGATCAATTCGTAAGCATCCTTATAAATCGTAGGCCAAAAGAAACCGGCATCAAATACTTTCCGAGCGGTGATATTAGCACTATGATGGCCCCCGGTGGGTCCTTCATGACAAGCTTTGAGGATTTCAAGAGCTTCTTGGCCAAAAACACATCTACGGATGATTTGATAAGCCACATGTACGAAAGAGGATAGGGATCATCCATAAGAATAATGCTTTACATCCTTGAAAAACTTCCTCTTTTGTTGAGTTGACATTCCTTTGATGAGAAAATTCCCCGCGTGGTAATTTGCTATATCGGCAAACCACGGGGTATTTTGGTTATCATGAGAAGTCACCGTATTTAATGTTTCAAGAGGAAAGGTTTCATTAATCTCCTTAGGATCAAAAACATTCTCATCGGGTTTTTCGTGATCGGCTGCGTAGTTTTCAGCTCCCTTCGTATCAATTACTTTAAAATCAAATTCTTGGAGAAGTAAAACCCATCTAAGTAATCTTGCTTTGGCATCTTTCTTGTTGAAGAGGTATTTTAAAGCAGAATGGTCCGTGTAAACAACACTTTTATTCATGATAAGATATGATCGAAATTTCTCAAAAGCGTATACTACTGCAAGCATCTCTTTTTCCGTTGTTGTGTAATTTGTTTCTGCTTCGGTCATCATTTTGCTCGCATAATGAATTGGCCTAAAATGCTTCTCAATCCTTTGCCCTAGAACCGCACCTATTGCATAATCACTTGCATCACACATGAGTTCAAAAGGTTGGTCCCAATTTGGAGCAATAAGAATTGGAGCTTCGGTTAATTTCTTTTTTAGAATCTGAAAGGCTTGAATGCATTCTTCTAAAAAGATAAACGGGGTGTTCTTCTCAAGAAGGTGGGTCATGGGTCGAGAAATCTTTGAAAAATCTTTGATGAATCTACGGTAAAAACCAGCATGCCCGAGAAAACTTCGGATACCCTTGATGGTAGTTGGGTGAGGTAGCTTAGAAATCACATCGATCTTGGCTTTGTTGACTTCAATTCCTTTCTTTGATATTTTATGTCCTAATACGATACCTTCTTTAACCATGAAATGGCTTTTTTCCCAATTAAGAGCTAAATTAGTGTCTTCACACCATTTAAGCATTTTATCTAGATTGGTGAGGCACGTAGAAAAAGAATTTCCAAAAACCAAGAAATCATCCATGAAGACTTCCATTGTCTTTTCAATCATGTCATAGAAGATTGTCATCATACACCTCTGAAACGTGCCTGGTGCATTGCATAAGCCAAAAGGCATGCGGCGGTAAGCAAACATTCCGTGTGGGTAGGTGAATGCGGTCTTTTCTTGGTCTTTTGGATCAATTGGAATATGGAAATAACCTGAGAAACCGTCGAGGAAACAATAGAAGTCATTTCCCGCGAGTCTCTCAAGCATTTGATCCATGAATAGCAAAGGGAAATGGTCTTTTCTTGTAGCTTCGTTCAATTTGCGATAATCTATGCATACTCTCCATCCTGTTACAAGTCTTGTCGGCACTAATTCGTTTTCATCATTAGTTACTACGGCCATTCCTCCTTTCTTTGGTACACAATGTACTGGGCTCACCCAATGACTATACGAGATTGGGTAGATCAATCCAGCGTCAAGAAGTTTTTCAACCTCTTTTTTAATGACATCATGGATCTTTGGATTTTCCCTTCTCTTATGTTGGACCGTTGGTTCGTAATCCTCCTCCATTAGAATCTTATGAGAATAAAATTCCAAGTTTATACCCTTTATGTCGGAGAGCTTCCAAGCAATGGCTTGCTTTTGGGATTTAAGAACCTTTATGAGAGCGGTCTTCTCATCATCACTCAAATCTTTGGCAATTATGACAGGCAACTTGTTGTTATCTGCTAAAAATGCGTATTCGAGATGAGGTGGTAAGTCCTTAAGTTCAACCTCAGGAGGTTCATCGATTGAAGATTCGGCGGATTTACAAACTTTAAGCTCTTTCCTGATTTCTGGTAAGTAATTTCCTTGATTCAGTGACGGCGAAGGATCACTATTGAGAAGAGATTCGAGAAGGAGAATGTCCCCCTCTGGGTCATAATAAGCTTCATCAACTTCCGGTGAAGTTGGATCATCGGCTAGAGCAAGAAAAGTATCAGCTTCTTCCAAAAGTAGAAAATCACTATCCCCGAAAGGAGTGAGAGTCGGAGAAGAATTTGAAACAATCGGATCGTATCCGGGAGAAGGATTGCCATATGCAATTTCGTCGGAAAATCCTAAAACTTCTTGTGAGTATTCTTCACACGTAACATCAATAAGATCAACTTTCTTCAACGATTCGAGATTGTTGTACGAAATAGAAGGAGTATCACCACATTTAAGGGTCAAAGATTGATCATCGTTTCTAAGAATTATCTCTCCTTCATACACATCAATTAAAGCATGAGCCGTCCTAAGAAAAGGTCTCCCGAGTATCAACGGTACTCGAGGATCGGCTATGAAATCAAGAACAACAAAATCGGCCGGAAAATAAAACTTTCCTACCTTGACAAAAACATTCTCGGCTACACCGGTTGGTTTGGAAATTGTTCGGTCGGCTAATTCTAACACCATTTTTGTTTCGTTTAAGCCCGGGAGTCCAAGCTTTTTCCAAATGGAAAGAGGCATGAGATTAATGCTAGCACCTAAATCGGCTAGGGCTAAGCAATTATCAAACTCCAAAAAATCACATGGGATAAGAAATCGACCGGGATCACCTAGCTTCTCCGGAAGCTTTTTGAGGACAACCGCACTACAATTTTCATTCAAAGGTGTCTTGGTTAACTCGATTAACTTATCTTTGTTATTAAGCATCTTTTTGAACATCGGAGCAAACTTAGGCATATGAATGAGAGCGTCCGCGAAACTTAGCTCAAAGTGAAGATTACGGAAAATTTCCATAAACTTGGAAGCTAGGATATCATCCTTTTCACGGAGTTTCTCTTTTGCAAGTCTTGAAGGGTAAGGCAAACTAGTCTTGGTCTTTTGAGTAACGAGAGGCTCATTGATTGGTTCTTTGTCTTGGTTTTGATCTTGGACCAAAGGAGGTTGGATGTCTTCGGTGTTTGGAAGCACCGTATCCTTTGTTACTAAATGTGGAGAGAAGAGGATGGATGAGCTATTGAAGCAAACTGGTTAACATGTTGGGCATGTAAGCGAGGGGTCTTGGGTTCGAGTCTAGGGTTTGGAATGGTGTTGCTTGGTAAAGAACTCGAACTTGAAGATTGGTTAGTATGATAGTTTTGCATAAAACTTAGCATCATGTTTTGAAAATCATCTTGCTTCTTTTGAGAATCATTATAACTTCTTTGAAAATCATTTTGATTTCTTTGAAAATTATCTAATTTCATTTGCAAATTATTCATGTTCGCATCATTAGCCTTAGCATAACTTTCAAAATCCGTTTTAGAAACACCTTGGATTTGTGAAACGGGAGGAAAAACTTGATTAACCAAAGGTTAATTTGTTGATGGTTGGTATGGTGAGGCTTGATAAACGGCTCCTTGATTGTTTTGACGGTTTTGGTTGAAATTACCTCCACGGTTTTAATTCGAATTGAAATTGTCTCCTTGATATCGGTTTTGGTTTCCTTGGTTGTTTTGAACATTTGGTTGATTAAAACTGGGTGGTCTCATTTGATTTGCCTATTTAGGAGGATTCCTTTGAACAAAGTTGCCAACGGCGGCGGTTTGTTAGAATTGATGAATGTTATCATGAAAACCGGGAAATTCATTCCTTGTTAACGGAGAATTGTTGAAATTATGGTTTGAACCACATGTAACACAAACTTCCTCGACTGCTTTGACGGTAGCAGGAGTCGTACTAATCATCTTTTCTAATCGGCTCATTTGAATATCCATTTTGTCTTCAAGAGAAGCGGCGAGTTGTTGAAATTCAAAAGAATTAGAAGGTGTAGAAGTAGAAAGAGGAGCATTCGTACTCACTCTTGGTTCAATTGCACGACTTCTTAAATAACGAACCTTGGATTTACTCTCAATAATGGCTAAACCATCACGAGGCATCTTATCTAGAAAATTTCCACCCGCGGCAGAATCTAAAGCATCTTGATCATTGGTATTCAAAGAATTGTAACGTATCAAAGTGGATGTTTAATTCCGGAGAAACTGATGAGGACATGGGACGAAGAAGTCCTTTGAAACTTCCCATGCTTCGTGGAAATTTCATTTGGTTTTTGCAGGTAGGAAAGTAGTGATTTCAATTTCGAAGGTAGGTTGTTTTCGAATGTGGAAAGAATTTGGTTTTATGAATTTGAGTACAAGATCATCCCTCGTTAGAATCGATCGTCGTGTGGTTCTTAGCAAGCCAAGTCGATAGCTTCATCTTCGATAGAGAGTAAGGAAAAAGCAAAAGCTTTATTGACGTATTCAGAACGTTCCGAATGTCTAAAGTAGAAGTAACCTTCTTGTTGAAAATCGAAGATGATTTTGAGGGTCTTTGCCTACCGTAAATTGATTACTTTGAACAAGATTAATCAAAGTTTGTTTAAGTTCAAAATTATTTGCATTTATTGTTGGAACAACAATTGCATCTTCGTATCCCTCGATGTGAGCTTGTAGCATTTTGAGTTTGTGCCAATGATACGATTTGTCGGCATTGGAAACTCAGGGTTCCTCAACAATAACGATGTTAATTGTTGTTGTCGCGATTCCTTTTCGAGCTTTGGAGATCGAGTGCGCTTTGCATCTAAAAAATAAAGGAAATTAAAAAGTAAACAAAAATTACACTAATTTTTTTTTTGGATTTTTGGATTTTATTTTTTTAATTTTTTTAACAATCTATTTTAAACGGATACACGGAAGACAACTTAAAACCAAATAATCAACTTACTTCACGGTAACTCTTAAAAATTACTTTTTAAGTGAGCCGTACCTCGTAAACTGTCACAACTGGCAAGTTTTTAATCTTGGTTCGATTGGGAACTTTTCAAGTTCAAGGGAAACTTATTATTTCTATGATAATTACCTCAATTGGATTGGTATATATGTTGGTTTGGTCTTTTTTCCAACTTTGTTTCATTTATTTCTTTTTTAAGGACAATATTTCTTATTTTTGATTTTTTTTATTTTTTTTATGATAATTTATACTAAAAGAAAATAAAATATTTTTACTTTTTATATTTTTAATTTTGTTGAATTTTTGTATTTTTTATAACTATTTTTCAACTTCGTAACGAAAGGATCTTCAAAATCAAACTCAACAAACGTAAACGAAGGAATCTTTAACACAAGTCCCCGGCAGCTGCGCCAAAAACTGATTGCTAGTTTTTATACACTATAAAATATATAATAATATTCCAAAAGAGCAATTAAAAACTTTCTTAAAGTTTCCCTTAAGAAAAGCTCACTCTAAAAGATATATATAATATATAATACGTTTATTTAGGGAAGAATGTTCACTCGGGCGTTTCCCAACGACTTAGAAATTGAAACCTTGTTTAGCTGGATTATGATTTGAATGAGTGAAAATATATTTTGAGTTTCTATATTACTAATAATAGCTTCAATTTAAATGTACAATTGGGAAGCAATTTAAACTCTTAAACTAATTAACGTGTGCTTTTTATTTAGCGAGTTAAATAAGCAAATACTCTATAAAGTATCGCACTTTAGTTGGCTTTACTATTGGGCGTTTACCGTTGAGAGCAGCGGGGCCTCGAATCGCAACGGGGGGGGGGAGTAACTCTACTCACGTGTAGGGGTGTGGTGGGGGTGTTGTGGTGGGGGATGGTGGTGGTGGCGTTGGGGGTGGGGTTGGGGAGGTGTGGTTAGACGGGGGTGTGGGCGGGTGTTGGTGGGGTTTGTGGGGGGGTTGGGATCACCAGTGTCTATGGGGGCGTTTGTGTTGCGGTTTGTTGGGTAGTTATAGTTATACTATAATTTATTTCCTCATATGAATATCTTTATCCTTGCTTTTTTGGCATGGGTGTCAATTTTTCTTATGGCTGTTGGGGTTGGATACGTCCGCGCGTGTGATGCGGGCACAGGGGTGGGGGGGGTTTTTGTTTCGGTGGAGTGTTTTGTGGTTAGGGGGTTGTGGTGTGGAGGCTGGCGTTGGGGGATTGGGTTGATAGTTGGTGGGATTGGGGGTTTTGGGAGAAGTTGGTGGTTTGGTTGTTGTGATTGCTGTGGGGTGTGGGGTGAGTGGTTTTTAGTGCATTGTGGGTGGGGCGATGAAGGCCGGGGGGATCGGGGGTTGTTTGTGGCACAGGCCGGGGGGGTTGGGGGGGGTGGCGGGTGGGGAGTGGGCGGGTTGTGTGGCAGGGCGGGGATAGTTTGGGTCTGGTTGATGGGGGGGTGGGGTTTTTGTATTTTTTGGGCTTTTTTTTGGTTTTTTGTGTTGGGTTGGTTTTGGGTTTTTTATGTGGGGTGGGGAAGGGGGGTCGTGTGGTGATGTTTTTTTTGGATTTTTTTGATTTTGTGTTAGTGGATTTTGTGGTGGGGTAGGGTGTTTTTTTTTTTTTTACTTTTTTGGATTGTTTTTCTTTTTTTGGGGGGGTTTTTGGTTTGTTTGGGGATTAGTAATACACCTGTGTGTCCTGAAATGGAGGTTATTTAGATTTAATGATTGTGACGGGGATCTGGTTTATTGGGAAATGTTGCGTTACATTTGTGGGTTTGGGTTTTGGTTTTTTGGGAATGGGGGGGATGGGGGGTAGTTACGGGGTAGGCGATGGAGGGGGCGGGGTTTTTGGTTGGTCTGGGGGTTGTAGGGATTGGGTGGTATCATCTTACAGGGTGTGGTTTGGGGGAGGTGGGGGGGGGGTTGGTGGATGACCGGGGGTGCCTGGGGGATTTCGTTGGGTGTGTGGGTTTTTTTGGTTTTTTTTTGATTAGGCATTTTTGCTTTTTTTTTAGGTGGGGGGATGGGGTGGGCGGGGGTTTCGTCTTCGACGCGCGGTGGGGTGTATTGTTTGTTTTTTTTTTTTCTTTCCCTCTTTTTATTTTGTTTTTTATATTTTTTATTTTATATTTTGTTTTTGTTTGTTTCTAGTTTTTACTTTTTTTTAATTCTCTTTATTTTTAGTGCATGCGCACTCGTTCTCAAGGATCGTAATTGGAATCGTCGACAACAACAATTAACATTCGGTTTTATTGTTGAGGGACCAGTTTCCCAATGGCCACAATGAATCATGGCTCAAAAGCTACATGCTCACATCGAGGGATGACGGAAGATGCAATTGTTTGTTTCCATAATAAATGCAAATAATTTTGAACTAAAAACAAACTTTGATTAATCTTGTTCAAAAGTAATCCAATTTACGGCGTTGGCAAGACCCTCATAATACATCTTCGAAATAATTTTTTTCAACAAGGGTTACTTCTACGTTTTAGACATTCGGACGTTCCGAATACGTCAATTTAGCTTTTGCTTTTTCATTTCTCTCACGTAAGGTGAAGCATCGGACTTGGCTTGATAAAGAACCACTCGATCGATTCTAACCGTGTGGGATGTTATTGTATCAAAATTCATTTAAACCAATTCTTTCCACATTCGGAAAAACAACATACCTTCGAAATGAAATCACTACTTTCTTGCAAAAAACCAAATTGAAACTTTCTCAACGAATTATGGCATCTCTTCTGGGAGACTACGTTTTCATAGGACTTTCTTCGTCAATGTCCTCATCATGGTTATCTCGGAATTACGATCAACATGATAGTGTTTTTACAATTCTTTGAATACCACTCATGATCTAGATCGCTCTCTTTGGGGATTATTTCGCGGGTTGGAAAAATTTTCTGGATATGAGGCCTCGTGATGGTTTTACGCCATTATTGAAAGTAAAAATCAATGGTTCGTTATTTCAAGAAGTCGTTGCAATGAAACCAAGAGTGAGTACGGTATGCTCGTGCATTTTCTACTTCTACAACCTTCTAATTCTTTTGAATTTCAATCAACCGCCGCTTCTCTTGAAGAATATAAAATGGATATTCGATTGTGAGCTACGATTTCTAGAAATGATGATTAGGTTAAAGGAATGTTACAACTCATGCTACGTCAAAGCAGTCGAGGGAAGTTTATGATTACATGTGGTTCAATCCATAAATTTCAACAATTGTCAGTAAAAAAGGACATGAATTTCCCGTTTTTCATGATAACATTCATCAATTCCAACAAACGCCGCCGTTGGCAACTTTGTTCAAAGAAATCCTCCTAATTTGGTAAAACCAAATGAGACCACCCGGTTTTAATCAACCAAATGTTCAAAGCAACCAAGGCAACCAAAGCCGATATCAAGGAAACAATTTCAATTCGAATCAAAACCGTGGAGGCAATTTCATACCCAAAACGTCAATAATAATCAAAGGAGCGTTTATCAAATCCACTGCATACCTACCAACCAACTAATCATCCTTTGGTTTAATCATGCTTTACCCTCGTTTTCACTAAATTCAAGGTGTTTCTAAAACGGATTTTGAAAGTTATGCTAAGGCTAATGATGCAAACATGAATAATTTGCAAATGAAGTTAGACAATTTTCAAAGGAACCAAAATGATTTTCAAAGAGTTTACAATGATTCTCAAAAGAAGCAAGATGATTTTCATAATCATGATGCTAATTTTTCTGCCCGCAAAACTATCATACCACCAAAGCATTCAAGTTTTCATGTTCGTTACCATAGCAATACCATTCCAAACCCTTAGGAACGAAGCCAAGGCTATTATCCAACGAGTGGTGTCTTCTTATGATTGACCTGCGATTCCACCTAACAGTGATGGAAAAGGAAAACCGAGGGCGACAAAGGATACGGAGCTAACCTTAGCACCGTAAGACATCCAAAAACCCCTGTGGTCCAAAGATTCCATAAGACCAAGGATAAAGGACCAATTTTTCACTTTTTTTTCTTCATCAATGAGACTCTCATTACTCAAAAGACCCAAGACTAGTTTGCCTTACCCTTCAAGACTTGCAAAAGAGAAACTCTCGTAAAGGATGATATCCTAGCCTTCACAGTTTATGGAAATTTTCCGTAATCTTTCACTTTGAGCTAAGTTAGTTTCTGCCCCCCACCCCCCCCCCCGGACGCTCTCATTCATATGCCTAGTTTTGCTCCGATGTTACTAAAAGAGCTTAATAACAAAATCAAGTTAATCGAGTAACCAGACACCTTGAATGAAAATTGTCTAGTGCCGGGGTTGTCCTCAAAAAGCTTCCAGAAAATGCTAAGGTGACCTCCGGTCGTTTTTCTTTATTCCATGTGATTTTTCGGAGGTTTGATATTGCTAGCCTAGACGTTTTAGCGGGCTAGCAGAAAATCTCATGCCTACTTTTCATTTTGGAAAAAGCTTGGACTCCCGGGCCTAAATGATACTAAAATGCGTGTTAGAATTAAGACGATCCGAACAAATTTCCAAACCAACCGGTTGTTGCGTGTTTGTTTTTGTCAAAGGTAGGAAAGTTCTACTTTACGGACGATTTTTGTTGTTTTGATTTCATTTAGCCGATCCTCGAGTTACCGTTGTCTCGGAGACCTTTTTCTTAGGTCGACTTCATGCTTTTTATAAGATGTGTATAAGGAGTAAATAACCCTTAGAACACGATTGATCTATCTTTGTCACCTTTAAATGTTGTGGATACTCTTTTCCATTTCGTACAAACAATCTCGAATCGTTGAATGAAGAAGAAGAAAGTATGATCTTATTGATGTAGTGTGAAGGAATACTCACAAGAAGTTTTAGGATTTTCCGACGAAATTGCATATGGCAATCCTTCTCCCGGATACAATCCGATTGTTTCAAATTCTTCTCCGACTCTCACTCCTTTCGGGGATAGTGATTTTCTACTTTTAGAAGAAGCTGATACTTTTCTTGCTCTAGCCGATGATCCAACTTCACCGGAAGTGATGAAGCTTATTATGACCCACGAGGGGGGTAATGATCTTCTCGAATCCTCTTCTACAATAGTGTATCCTTCGCCGTTACCGAATCAAGGAAATTATTTACCAGAATCAGGAAGGAAGCTTATAAGTTTGTAAATCCGCCGATTTATTCAATCGATGCACCTTCACTGAGGTTGAATACTTTAAGGACTTAACCATCCTCTTACTCGAATTACGCATTTTTTAGCAGATAACAAAAAGTGCTGTCTATTTGCAAAGATTTGAGTGTGATTGATGAAAAAAAAGACCGCTCTCATAAAGGTTCTTAAATCCCGAAAGCAAGCTCCCCCATTGGCAGTTTTTGTCTGTTTTTGGTCATTTAAGCTCGATTTTAGAGGTAAAAGATATGTGTAATTAAGCACTTATCATGAACCAACGGTCCAACATCAGAGAAGGGTTAATCTAAAGATCCATGATGTCATTAAGAAAGAGGTTGAAAAACTTCTTGACGCTGGATTAATCTACCTAATCTCAGATAGTCCTTGGGTGAGCCCAGTGCACTGTGTACCAAAGAAAGGAGGAATGACCGTAGTAACCAATGATGAAAACGAATTGGTGCCTACAAGACTTGTAACAGGATGGAGAGTATGTATAGATTATCGTAAGTTGAACGAAGCTACAAGAAAAGACCATTTCCCTTTGCCGTTCATGGATTAAATGCTTAAGAGACTCGCAGGAAATGAGTACTATTGTTTCCTCGATGGTTTCTCAGGTTATTTCCAAATTCCAATTGATCAAAAAGACCAAGAAAAGACCACATTCACCTGCCCATACGGAACGTTTGCTTATCGCCGCATGCCTTTTGGCTTATGCAATGCACCAGGCATGTTTCAGAGGTGTATGATGGCAATTTTCCATGACATGATTGAAAAGACAATGGAAGTCTTCATGGATGATTTCTCGGTTTTTGGAAATTCTTTTTCTACGTGCCTCACCAATCTAGAAAATATACTTAAACGGTGTGAAGACATTAATTTAGCTCTAAATTGGGAAAAAAGCCATTTCATGGTTAAAGAAGGTATTGTATTAGGACATAAGATCTCGAAGAAAGGAATTGAAGTTAACAAAGCCAAGATCGATGTGATTTCTAAGCTACCTCACCCAACCACTGTCAAGGGAATTCGACCCATGACCCACCTTCTTGAGAAAAATACCCCGTTTATCTTTTCAGAAGAATGCATTCAAGCTTTTCAGACTTTAAAAAAGAAATTAACCGAAGCTCCAATTCTCATTGCTCCAAATTGGGATCAACCTTTTGAACTCATGTGTGATGCAAGTGATTATGCAATAGGTACGGTTCTAGGGCAAGGGATTGAGAAGCATTTTAGAATTCATTACGCGAGCAAAACGATGACCGAAGCAGAAATGAATTATACAACAACCGAAAAAGAGATGCTTGCGGTAGTTTACGCTTTTGAGAAGTTTCGATCATATCTTATCAGAACACAAAGTGTGTTTACACAGGACCATTCGCTTTGAAAATTACCTCTTCAAACAAAGAAAAGATGCCAAAGCAGATTGCTTAGATGGGTCGGTGCTCCTTCATGAATTCGATTTTAAGTGATTGATACCAAAGGAGCTTGAAAATTACGCAGCGATCACCTCTCTCCGTATTGAAAACCCGTATTGATAATGTTTTTGATCCTAAGGAGATTAATGAAACATTTCCTCTTGAAACATTGAATACGGTGACTTCTCATGATAATCAAAATACCCTGTGGTTTGCCGATATAACAAATTACCACGCGGGGAATTTTCTCATCAAAGGAATGTCAACTCAACAAAAAAGAAAGTTTTTCAAGGATGTAAAGCATTACTTTTAGGATGATCCCTATCTCTTTCGTATATGTGCGGATCAAATCATCGTCGTGTGTTATTTGGCCAAGGAAGCCTCATGAATCTCAAAGCTTGTCATAAAGGACACACCAGGGGCCATCATAGTGCCAATATCATCGTCAGAACGTATTTGATGGGTTTCTTTTGGCCTTCCATATATCAAGATGACATTCAATGATCAAATCTTGTGAGCATGTCAAAAGACAAGGCAAAATTTCACATCGAGATGAGATGCCTCAAAATGCAATCCAAGTTTGTGAAAATTTCGATGTATGAGGTATTGATTTTATGGGACCTTTTCCGTCGTCTAGAGGAAACAAATACATACTTGTAGCCGTCGATTATCTTTCCAAATGGGTTGAAGCCAAGGCGCTCCCCACCAACGATGCTAGAGTAGTTGTCAAATTTTTGAAATCCCTTTTCTCCCGATTCGGTGCACCGAGAGCTATCATAAGCGATCGTGGGACCCATTTCTGTAACAACAAATTTGATAAAGTTATGTCTAAATATGGTGTCACACATCGTCTTTCTACCGCTTACCACCCTCAAACTAGTGGTCAAGTCGAGGTGACGAATCGTGGACTTAAAAGAATCTTAGAAAGGACGGTAGGAGAAAACCGTGCCTCATGGTCAGACAAGTTAGACGGATGCATTATGGCATTCGTACCACTTACCAGACTCCAATCGGATGCACGCCATAAAGCTAGTTTATTGGATAATAATGTCATTTACCAGTTGAGTTAGAACTCAAGGCATATTAGCTCTTAAAAGCATGCCAAATTCGATCTCAAAAACGCAGTTGATCATCGAAAGCTCCAACTTTAACGAACTTAACGATCTTCGAGATCAAGCTTATGAGAATTCATTAATCTACAAGGAGAAGATGAAGAAACTTCACGACTCAAAGATCAAGAATTGAATCTTCAATGTTGGTGATCAAGTCTTACTTTTCAACTCCCGATTAAAGATTTTCTCCGGAAAGCTCAAGTCCCGATGGTCCGGTCCTTTCACAATTACCGAAGTTTTTCCTTATGGCACAGCCAAATTGTGTCTCATCGATGGTTCAAATTTCAAAGTCAACTGCCATCCATCTTAAAACATTACTATGGAGGGGATACACCACCATTGGTTATCCCGGATCTCCAAACTTTCCCTAAGGACAACTAAATTCAGGGATCGAGTCGAGCTTGCGACTCGGTGACCAAAAACAAGCCGCTTCGTGGGAGTTCACCCCATGCTTATCCATTTTCTTTCTATTTTCTTAAATAATGTGTTGTGATGTGTTGTGGCTATCCTCTTCCGGTTTCTTGTTGTTTGTTGTTTGTACTTGTGATTTTTGCAGGATTGATCCAACAATTTCTGAAGCCTCTCGTGTCTGGTGTTGTATCCCGTTTCACTCGAGCTTCTCATCCTTTGTTTGAAATTAGTTTGGGGAGATCCGATATCCTTTCATCTTATCGATTCACGTTTATCTTTGCATAATTCATAAACGGCTTAGATTTTCGTAGAACCCGACTTTAAACATTGAGGACAATGTTTCATTTTAGTTTGGGGAGGGAATCTATCGATTTGATGTTACCTGCTTATTGTTTTGTTCTCACGTACCCGTTTTCCCACAAAAATAGCAAAAAATTTAAATTTTTAAGATCTTATTTGTAAAAAAAATGAAAAAAATAAAATATTAGTAGTTGATTAAAAAATAAGTGTTAAGACACGAATGTAGGTTTTCCGTTGGTGAGAATAAGAAGTAATTTTTGACCCGATCGAACGTGTTGAGTTCTAGCTTTCTCCCTTAACAATTAATGATGATAGTTTGTGCTAGTCTCATGTAGACTTTAAACATGCTAGACTTGAAATCATTAGTAAATGAAGGCTTGTGCTAATCTCAAGTAGATTTTAAATATGCCGAGTTGGATTTTATATAGGCTAAGTATTTGCGAATCTCTTTATTAGAGATTTTAAATTGCAAAGAATAAGAGATGATAGTGTTGTTTACGAATTAGGATGCTAAACAAAGTTTATTTGGAAAACTTAAAGGCTTATTAAGAATAACTTGTTGTTTTTCTTCCCGGGGATTCTTTAAAATGATTAATTATACGTGTTCTCTTTAATTTTTACAAATTAGAGTTTTACTCTTAAAAGTCTAATCAACATATTTAGAGAAAAAGCTTTATCGATGATAATAGCTAATCATTTGTAAATAAGAATTTTAGTTCAAGTTTATACTTTGGTTTTCTAAAATGAAATTTTTCTATTTGCAAAAATAATGTGTTGAATTAATTATTATTATTAAAAAAAATGTAGTTGGTGAATAAAAAGGATGCAAGTTATAAATCCTTAGTGTTAATAATTAATATACAAACTCCATCGCAAATTAATGACATGGGCATTTGTCGGTTCGGCTCCGATGTGAATCGGAAAGAAAGGGTGAGGATGTATATTTAGGGTTGGTATCATAATAAGTACACGAGCTCTTGTCGGAGGCGTGGCCGATGTGTCGTCGAAAGAAAAGTGATACCAGTTCCTAGCCTAATAATGTAAATAGTAATAATAATGTTGCAAGTTAGAAAATAAATAGTAAAAGTTTCATTTTCTAAAACCAATGTATTCTTTTGAACTAAGGTTTGCAAAATGTCTTCATGGCTTTTTCATCGGGTAGTTCAATGCGTCTCGATTATTATTTCTCCGGTGGGTGTCAAAAGCCTTAGCACTTACCCGATGACGGTGGGATGCTAGAGAAGAAAGTCATTCATGGGACAAGTGAACAACGATGTCTTAGCTAAGGAGGTTTTTGTTTGCTTTGAGTTGTGATCTTACTAAGTGATTAAGGCCCATGTGTAAAGCTTGGTCGGATAAAATTTTCAAGTTTATTCAAACACTCTTTTTGAATTTGATGATAACTTCACATCCAGTAACGAAAATCCCCTCTTTAACGAGATGGTTGAAGATGTCAAAAACAAGAACTCCAACGTTTTAGATTCCGATGAGCCAGTTTTACTTAACACACCTTTGTCCGTTAAGATTGAGAGTTCCGATCCAGAAGACGAAATTAATGAAATCGATGCTTTTCTAGCCATGGAAGTTTCTTCGAATTTTGAGGAAGGTTATTTCGATTCAGAAGGAGACGTAACTTTTCTTGAGAATCTGCTTAGTGATGATACCACCCATAATATCGCTCCCGAAGTGATTTCTGATCATGAACCAAATGAATCCATCCATAATACTTCGATTACTTTTTCTCCAAGGAGTGATCCTCTTCACTATGAGTTCGCCGGTGAACTTATTACACTTCCTTCAAGGATTGTTCGTGAACATGAGGATTATCTTAATTGTATGACTTTGCTTTGTGAGATTTTAACTTCTCGGTCACAAAAAAAATGTTCATGCTAATCCGAGTTCAATTATCGAATCTCTTCCCGTATCTCCTATCCCCGTTGAGGATAGTGACCCCGTTCAAGAAGAGATTGATATTTTCCTTGTTCCAAATGATTTAATTCCACCAGGTGTTGAGAATGATGATTCCGAATATGAAGACAACGAGTTACCTAACCTTGATCATCAAGACAACCCATCATCTCCTCGTCCTCCACCAGAACCATCGGATATTTGCTTAAATTTTAAGCCTGCTACGGCCATGAGAAATGAAGATTTTAACCAAGGAGAAATTATTTTATCCCTAAATGGTGAAGATGTCAATTCCTTCACATTTGTCATTTGGACTTTTCTTCCATTTTTCACCTACCCCGAGGATTCTCCTGTTATTTTCTCTCTCAGGAGTGAGGACCTCGTTTTTGACCCTGGCATCTCTACGTTTCATTTTTCTTTTAAGCCAAGTTCCATTTGCTCTCCCTAAGGACGAATGAATTCAGGGATCGAGTCGAGCTTGCGACTCGGTGAACAAAAACAAGCCGCTTCGTGGGAGTTCACCCCATGCTTATCCTTTTCTTTCTTCTTTCTATTTTCTAATAAATAATGTGTTGTGATGTGTTGAGGCTAGCCTCTTCCGATTTTTCGTTGTTTGTTGTTTGTTGTGATTTTTGTAGGATTGAACCAACAATTTTTGAAGCCTCTCGTGTTCGGTGTTGTGTCCCGGTTCACTCGAGCTTCCTATCCTTTGTTTGAAATTAGTTTGGGGAAATCCGATATCCTTTCATCTTATCGATTCACGTTTATCTTTGCATAATTAATAAACGGCTTAGATTTGCGTAGAGACCCGCCTTAAACATTGAGGACAATGTTTCGTTTTAGTTTGGGGAGGGAATCTATCGATTTGATGTTGCTTGCTTATTGTTTTGTTCTCGCGTACCCGTTTTCCCACAAAAATAGCAAAAATTTAAAAAATTTAAGTTTTTATTTGTAAAAAATAAAAAAAATAAAAATATTAGTAGTTGAAAAAATAATAATAATAAGTGTTAAGACACGAATGTAGGTTTTCCGTTGGTGAGAATAAGAAGTAATTTTTGACCCAATCGAACGTGTTGAGTTTTAGCTTTTCTCCCTTAACAATTAATGATAAGTTTTGTGCTATCCTCAGTAACTTTAAACACTAGACTTGGAATCATATTAGTAAAATTAAGACTTGTGCTAATCTAAAGTAGATTTTTTAATATATCCGAGTTTGATTTATATAGGCTAAGTATTTGCGAATCTCTTTATTAGAGATTTTAAATTGCAAAGAATAAGAAATGATAGTGTTGATTACGAATTAGGATGCTAAACAAGGTTTATTTGGAAAACTTAAAGGCTATAAAAAATAACTGCGGTTTTTCTTACCCAAGTTCTTAAAATATTAATTATACTGTTCTCATTTAATTTTTACAAATTAGAGTTATACTCTTAAAAGTCTAATCAACATATTTAGAGAAAAAGCTTTATCGATGAAGTCGACATCATTTGTAAATAAGAATTTTGGTTCAAGCTTATACTTTGGTTTTCTAAAACGAAATTTTTCTATTTGCAAAAATAATGTGTTATTATTAAAAAATGTTTCATTTAGTAAAAAAAAATAATAATTATATAGTTGGTGAATAAAAAGGATGCAAGTTATAAATCCTTAGTATCAATAAATTAATTAATGTACAAACTCCATCGCAATAAAGTACATGGGCATTTGTCGGTTCGTTCCCGATGTGACATCGAAAGAAAGGGTGGAGGATGTATATTTAGGGTCGGTATCATAATAAGTACACTGACTCTTGTCGGAGGCGTGGCCGATGTGTCGTCGAAAGAAAAGTGATACCGGTTCCTAGCCTAATAATGTAAATAGTAATGTTAAAGTTGCAAGTTAGAAAATAAATAGTAAAAGTTTCATTCTCTAAAACCAAGGTATTCTTTTGAACCAACGTTTGCAAAAGTCTACAAGGCTTTTTCATCGGAAGTTCATGCGTTTCGATTATTATTCTCCGGATGGGGTCTCAAAAACCTTAGCACTTACCCGATGACGGTGGGATGCTAGAGAAGAAAGTCATTCATGGGACAAGTGAACCAACGATATCTTAGCTAAGGAGGTTTTTGTTTGCTTTGAGTTGTGATCTTACTAAGTGATTAACATATTAGCCCAAAAGGCCCATGTGTAAAGCTTGGTCGGATTTCAACTATCTAAATATGTGGATTTAATGGTTTAAATTAATTTGAGCACACACATTTAAATATATGGTGTATGTCGGGAAGAAAAATTCACAAGTTGTAATTATAAGTAGTCTTAGCATCTTAGCTCGTACTTAACGGTGATCTTATTTTTAAGCTTAGTATGGGAAAAGTGAAAAGTCGGGAATGATGAAGTTATCTTTTAGACACTTAATTGTGCTTTTTGTTCCATGATCCTTAAAGTTACCACAAAGGTAATGAAAACAATACATTATGTCACACAAGTTGTAGTTAGGTAGTCTTTTAAGAAAAATCATAAAAAATAAAAAAATCTTTGAAAATGGGAAATCGGGTGTTTTATAACTTGTGATCTCTTAGCTCTCTCAACAAAAATCTTTGCTACTTTTCAAAGGTTTAGTTTGGGGAAGTTTTGAGGTATTTGGTTATAAGGCATGTAATATTGCGTGAGGACACGCAATCGTTTAGTTTGGGGAATTTTGATAGGTGTAAAATACACATATTCGTTAACACCAAAAATGTCCCTAAATGATCAAAAACATACTAAAAATGGCAAAGATATGCTTGTTTTTGTGTTTTGTGTATGCAGGTACGGATAAGACAAAAATCACAAGAAAACCGTCAAAAACGGGCAAACACGAACACGGGAAACAGAAGAGTACAAAAGAAGCCGGGAAATCAAGCCAAAGTCAAAAAGTCAAAGCTCTCAGTCAACTATGGGTCAACAAAAGTCAAACACTAAAGAAAAAAAACCTAAAGTTACACATTCAGTCCCTCAAGAATCCAAAACTGCACAATTAATACCTAAAGCCCATTACCCTTTACAACAAAGTCTAGGGACCATTTTTGCCAAGATTTAAAGATATTTTACACTAGGACTTTTGTTTAACAAAGACAAGGACTAAGGTTGCCAATACCCCAAAGTTATACCCCCCCTCCCCGTTTACCCAATTCAGTTAAAACTAAGAAAATGGCGCCAAAAACACGTTCACTATTCATCATCACCCTCACCTTTTACCACAGTCAAAACAAGAGGGCTTTTCTTAATCAAAGGTTGAATTGGACAATTCAAGAGGTCTAGTACAAAATGGCAGGGACAAAAATGTAAACTCAAGCTTTTTATTGGCTCACCCAAGCTAGGAGGACACGTAGAAGTGAAAGAAGCACAAGGAAATGATTGATTTTACTCTTCTATCACTCACAGAACAAGTACAAACGTCTCAAATTACGGATTGCCACGTTGGCAATCCGTGTGAGATAGTTTGTGATCCAAGGGTCATAATCAACTATCCAATGATTAGAAGATCGTACGGATATGATAAGAAGAAGCATGTAGAGCAAGGAAAGCCTAGAACCTTCATCTTGTGGCTATAAATAAGCGTCTAACTAACTCAGACCCTAGAAGGTTCTCTCAGCAGCTATAAAAGGCCCTCACTCACACACACATGAGCATCTTCTTTTCCTGTAATTTTTTTAGCTTAATTTAGTTTAGCTTATGAAATTTTCATGTATTTTCTTTAAATTCCTATTGTAATCTCTTTCCAGTAATGTAACAAGCTTTTAGTAAATGAAATTCAGTCTTCTTTTAATAAAATTGTTATAAATTCTCAAATAGCATCTAGTGTTTCTAGTTAATGACTCATAAGCTTCTCAATAAAACTAATATTACTCTCTAAGTCTCTAAGCTTAGATTGAGCTTAATTCAGTCTTATTAATCTACTTAAATAAATAAAATCAGCTAATTACCTTGATAATTGGACTTATTAAGCTTATGGAAGGGGATCCAATAATGGAAGGGATCCCAAGGACTTTACTGGCTTATCTTAGGATAAGCCAGAGCTGTTGATAAGCTCATTTGAGCCCTTTAGCTTCTGTTTAGCTGAAGCTCTAGTAAGTTCTCATTTAATTTCCTTTGTTCTTCAATATATAGCTTAATAATTGCTTATTAGTGTAGATCTGCTTATTTGCTTAATCTAGTTGCTTATTTGTGCTTATAATTATCTCTTTGTGCTTATTAGTTATAAATTTTCATCTGTTTTTAGCTTAGGTAGCTTAGCTCTTAAATTTTCATTACTTGTCTTAAAAATCACTAAAAAGCAAAAAAATAATTAACTTAGTCTTTAAAACTTTGATTCTAGCTTAATTAGTTGTTGATTTTTAATTTGTTAAGCCTGTTATTAGTATTTATATCTGGGTGTTTAGGTCTTGTTATTGGATTTTTATTTCATTAGACCATATGAAATCTGTCATTTTAAAAAAGGTTGTTTGGTTTAGACTTGTTTGACCCACCAGAGTCAAAGGAACCTTGAGATTTCTTTTTGGATAGTTAGATTATAACATTTAATATGGTTTAGAGTAGATTTATTAGTTTAAGTTTATGAAGATTTTATGGCTTAATAGGTTTGCCTGTGCACCAAGAGAGATATCATTATTTTATTTGTTAAGCTAAAATTGGGTCTAAGCTTTTTAGGCTTAGTTTTGTTTTTACATTGTGTCAAGACACACTCATTAGGAGTGTGTTATGCAGGCTTGACCAAAAAAGTCACCTGCATTAGTGATTTTGTGCTTTTGCATATTGCATCAGTAGTTGTAACTTAGGTTGCTACTGCTGACTTTTCTAGTTTCATTTAAGCTAGTGTTTGTAGCTTTTAGGATCTAAGTTTCAGTAGGATTCACATAGCTTAATATAGATTAGAACTTGTTTTTTCATTCCTAGCTTAATTTCTAGCCTGCATTATTGGTTTAACCAATCTGTCAATTGCACCAGCAGTATTAACAATAAGTTAATACTGTTGGACTATTTGAATCTAAGTTAGGATAGTTTAAATCAGTTTTAGCTTTTAAAACTCAGTAGATTTATAGATTAGATATAGGATAAGTTAGATTAAAACTTGTTTTCTCATTTCTTGCTTATTTGCTTAAGTACATTTGCTCTTAAAGTTCATATAAAAAAACTCAAAAAGCCAAAAACAGTAGTAACTAGAAGTAGCTTTTAATCTTAGATTTTTAGCTTATAAAGTTATGATTTTTAGTTGATAATCATAGCTTATAAATAGTTCATTAAGTTTGCAAAAGTTCATAGTCAGTTAAAGCTTATTGAGCTTTTTAGCTTGTTTGATTTTTAAGCTTTTTGTGCTAGTTCCTGCGATAGTCACTTTGATCCACAATTTCAGTTAGCTTAAAGAGTAAGAGAGGTGAGAAGCTTATTAGGATTAGCTTATAGACATCATAAGCTACATAGGTCAGCTTTTGGTTTTAAAAGTTGAAACAATAAATATATACTACACAACGATACATCAATGACATCTTGATTTACTCTAAGACCCGGGAAGAGCATGAAGTGCACTTAGGGTTAGTCTTAGAATTGCTCAAGGAAGAGAAACGGTATGCTAAATTTTTCAAGTGCGAATTCTGGTTACGAGAAGTATAATTTCCTGGGCATGTAATTAATGGAGATAGTATTCATGTAGACCCTAGTAATATTGAAGCTGTTAAGAATTAGGAAGCACCTAGAACTCCATCAACAAAGTTTTACCACTTTGCTTCAATAGCTCATCCACTAAAGCTCTCTTGAACCGATTTAATACTAGTACACATTTTAATTTCCCTTTTTCAATTATAAGCCGTAGCCTAATAAGCTACTTTCACAGCTTATTCGATAAGCTGAGCTGCTTCTTTTAATTTTCTAGTACATTTTGTTTCATTTTAAAGTTTTCCTGAATTTTTCACATTTTTCCTTCCAGTAGATTTATTTTTAATTCATTTTTTTAGGGTTTTTACATTTTCGAAAAATCAATAAAAATACAAAAATAACTTTTAAAAATACAAAAAAATAGTTTTTAGTATTAAAATTAATATTTCTAGGTTTACATTCATTAAAATCATTTTCATCACTTTTAGATTTTTATTTTCATTTTAAGCCTTTAATTTTAATTTTAAAAATAAAATTTTAATTTTAAAAATAGGATTTTAATTTTAAAAATAGTTTTCTGAGTTTTTATGTTATTTTAGACTTTTCTAAGTTTAAAAATTATTTTTCTTAATTTTTTGGACTTAATTTGCTATTTTTTAGGATTTAATTAGATTAAAATAGTTTCTAATTCATAATATATTCAAAAATAATCAAAAAAATATTTTTCTTTTTCTTAAAATTTTATTTAGTCTTATTTTAGGTTTAGAAATTTTGTTTGCATTTTTATGAGTTAATTTTAAGGTACTTGCTTATTTGTTGCGTTTTATTTGTTCCCGTTAATTATCTTAGTTCATTAATTGCTTTTTTTAATTGTGTTTTTAATTGGTAGTTATAGATAATCAAAACTATCTTTTCTCTCATTCAAATCATAATCCAAACTAAGGCGTGGTTTCAATTTCATAAGTCGTTGGGGAAACGACCCGGGAAAGCATACTTCCCGTTAAACATACGTATATTATTATTATTATATATTTGTATAAGAATTTTCCTAGAGGGCTACATTGGGAATTATTCTCTATACTTTTGTGTATTAATATAATATAGTCTATAAAAACTACAATCAAGTACACATTGCTTAAATGAAATGTTAATTAATCAATAACCCTCCGAAGGTAAATTAGGTTTGGGATTCAATTCACTTGAAGCATCAACTAGGTGAACTAAGTAAATAAAATTTGTGAAATCTCAAAAAGAAACGTCCCCTAGTGGAGGTCTCTTAAATAATAGCGGCCCCCATATAGCAGAGGCGGCCCCCAACGCAATTATGGGACCGCCAGTCTGTTCACCAAGTTCCGAGAAATCTGTTTCTTTTCAAAAATCCATTTTGGGTCCTATACCAAAATATATAATGGTAAACAAAGTTAAAGTTCCAGTTGCTAGTGATAATGAAGTTAAATGATTTTACAAGCCATCGTTAAAACCCGGAGTTGGATTTTTAAAACCAAACTTTAGATCAAAAACTCCACCACCTAGAAGAGTCAATAATAATTATCCTCGTCCTAAGACACCGCAACCAAAAAGGAACGTTGGTTGACAAAACCAAACTCATGGTTTTCCTGTAACTTGGAACAATTTCCAATGTCAATGTTACATGCCATGGGAAATGTGTCTTCCATTTCCACATCCCAACCAATTGCATCAAATGCAAGGGATGTTTAGCACTAACAACTTTGGACCCATGAGATATTAGTGACCAAATGTTTGAGTTATTGTCTTATATAAATAGATATGCCTTGGAGTCGACTTGGAACCCGATGAGTAAAGGATATCGGATGCTCTAAACACATGACAGGTAACCAAAAGCTCTTCTCAAGCTACAAGGCATACAACAGAGGTAATGTTATTTTTAGTAGCAATTTTCGTGGTAACATCATTGGCAAAGGTACGATTTAGAATGACTATCTCAAAATAGATAATGTAGAACATGTAGATAACTTAAGATTTAACTTGCTAAGTGTAGGACAAATATGTGATAATAAGTGTAGAGTAACTTTCTCTGAACATGATAGTGAAATCACTAAGGATGGTAAGGTTATAGGTAGAGGTATTAGGAAGAAAGGCTTATATGTGATGAAATTAGGAAATAAGCCAAAAGACAAAATTTGTCTTG
Organism: Tanacetum coccineum; assembly: GCA_026074375.1. Lineage (NCBI taxonomy): Eukaryota > Viridiplantae > Streptophyta > Magnoliopsida > Asterales > Asteraceae > Tanacetum > Tanacetum coccineum. The sequence continues at coordinate 15,065 of BQNB010013411.1, read as the reverse complement.
CAACGATTGATGAAAACTCCACGTTGTGGCATAGGAGATTAGGTCACGCTAATATGCGTCTCATTCAATCGTTAGCATCTAAGGAATTAGTTAGAAACTTACCTAAGCTTAAGTTTGATCAACACTTCTGTGATGCTTGCAAAATTGGAAAACAAGCTCACGCTAGTCACAAAGCTAAGAATATAGTCTCAACGACTAGATGCTTAGAACTCCTTCATATGGATCTCTTCGGTCCATCCGCCGTACGGAGTTACGGAGGAAACCGCTACACCTTAGTCATAGTAGATGACTACTCTAGGTATACTTGGACTAGATTCCTTAAGGATAAAACCGAAGCCTTCGATCAATTCAATATTTAGTAAGATAATCAAACCAATTAGGGTGTACAATAGTGTTATTATGAATGACCAAGGTTAGAGAAGTTGATAATGAAGTGCAATTTGGAGGATTTTGGGTAAATGCCTCAATGGTATTACACATAACTTCTCGGCTCTATGCACTCCACAATCAAATGGCGTGGTAGAAAGGAAAAATAGGACACTAAAGGAAATGAGTAGAACAATGTTTAATGAACAATCGTTACCTCAAAAGTTTTGGTGTATTGTTCGGGGGAGGGGGGGGGTGGGGGCGGTGATCACTTCAACATATATTCTCACCGAATTTCTTAATTAAAGCCATCTAGGAAAAAACATTTTGAACTCCTGAGAGGTAGGAAACTAATCTTGATTATTTTTAGAGTGTTTGTGAAATCCAATTTGCTTCATTTTAAACACTCAAGATCGACCTCACTAAGTTGACCCAAAGTCTTACGAAGGTGTATTTTTAGGTTAGACTTAAAAATAGTAAAGCATACATCATCCTTAATAAACACACTATGAAAATCGAAGAATCACTCAATGTGACATTCGATGAAACTCCTCCACTCTCTAAGACATCATCCTTGGTGGATGATGACTTAGATGAAGAAGAAGCAATTAAGGTTACCAAAAAGAAAATCTTAGAAAATGACATTGAGGATGAAACTTTAGAGATTGACGAAGTAGTCAATATTAAGGAATCTAGGGACCATCCATTAGAAAATGTCATAGGAAACCTTAAACAAAGAACTCTTAGGTTACAAGCCCAAAACCAAATTACTTCTTTTATTTTATATCAACCATAGAACCTAAGAATTTGAATGAAGCTTTAATGGATAAAAGTTAGATAATCGCTATGCAAGAAGAATTAAATCAATTCATTGCTAACGATGTTTGGGAGTTAGTTCCACAACCTAGGAATATGACAATCATAGGAACTAAGTGGGTGTTTAGAAATAAATTAGACGAGAACGGTATTGTTTCTCGAAATAAGGCTAGGTTAGTTGTGCAAGGCTATAATCAACAAAAGGGCATCGATTATGATGAAACTTATGCCCCAGTTGCTAGACTTGAGTTTATTAGAATACTATTAGCTTATGCTTGTGCGTTAGATTTTAAGCTATTCCAAATGGATGTAAAAAGTGCATTCCTGAATGGTTTTATCAATGAAGAGGTATACGTGGCACAACCTCCAGGATTCATTGACTTTGAAAAACTAGATCATGTTTATAAACTTAAGAAAGCTTTATACGGTCTTAAACAAGCACCCAAGCTTGGTTGTTGATTAAAAGCCTTTTCTTATTTAAACATGAGTCAAAGGAGAATGGTAGATAACACTACTTTTTACCAAGAAGAAAAGTTCAATCCTCGATCATCGTTTAATATTATGTCGATGACATTTTATTTTGGTTCTACTTGTCAACGACTTGTGTGAGGAATTTACCATAATTCATTGCATGAACGAGTTCGGATAAGCAGATGGGTGGAACTTTAACTTCTTCCTCTTGATTTACAAATAAAAAAAGGAAGATGATATCTTCTTTTATCAATCTTAATTTATTAAAGATAATGCTTATGAAATTTAGGCTTAGAATAAATTATAAACCAATGATAACCCCATGTCCCCCAATATAAACTCATGAAAGACGAAGAGTTGAGTCGGTAGATAGTACCAAGTATCGAGGAATGATAGGTAGTTTATTATACCTAACGGCAAATAGGCCCGATATCATGTTTATTGTCTGCCTTTATACCCGCTTCCAAGAGGCTCCCAAAACCATGCACCTTGAAGCGGGTAAGCGTATCTTCTGATTGATTAAAGGCACTACGCACTTAGGATTATGGTATCCTAAAGGGACCAACATAGAAACTATAGTATATGCCGACTTTGATTATGCGGGAGATTATGTGGACCAAAAGAGCACTAGCGGTATTTGTATGTTCGTGGGATGTTGTTTGACATCTTGGTTCTCGAGAAGAAAAAAATGCTCTTGCTATATTCCAACTACCGAAGCCGAATACGTAAGCGTAGAAAGGCAGGTCAACAAGCACTATGGGTGAAATAAGATCTTTTCGATACGTCGTTTGACTCGACGACGTAATATTCATGTGCGACCTAACAAAGTTGCGACTTGACTATAGCAAAAACCCAGTGCAACACTCTCAAACCAAACACATCTAAATTCGTCACAACTTTCTTCGTGATAATGTCCAGAAAGGAAATATCTCTATCGAAAAGGTGTCGTCCGTCGACAAAGGATTCATTGACTTTGAAAAACTAGATCATGTTTATAAACTTAAGAAAGCTTTATACGGTCTTAAACAAGCACCCAAAGCTTGGTATGATAGATTAAAAGCTTTTCTTATTAAACATGAGTACAAAATGAGAATGGTAGATAACACACTTTTTACCAAGAAGAAAAGTTCAAACCTCATCATCGTTCAAATATATGTCGATGACATTATATTTGGTTCAACTTGTCAAGACATGTGTGATGAATTTGCCAAAATCATGCATGACGAGTTCGAGATAAGCATGATGGGTGAACTCAACTTCTTCCTTGAATTACAAATAAAACAAATGGAAGATGATATCTTCTTTAATCAATCTAAATATATTAAAGAAATGCTTAAGAAATTTGGCTTAGAAAATTATAAACCAATGAAAACCCCCATGTCCCCCAATACTAAACTCATGAAAGACGAAGAGTGTGAGTCGGTAGATAGTACCAAGTATCGAGGAATGATAGGTAGTTTATTATACCTAACGGCAAATAGGCCCGATATCATGTTTATTGTCTGCCTTTATACCCGCTTCCAAGAGGCTCCCAAAACCATGCACCTTGAAGCGGGTAAGCGTATCTTCTGATTGATTAAAGGCACTACGCACTTAGGATTATGGTATCCTAAAGGGACCAACATAGAAACTATAGTATATGCCGACTTTGATTATGCGGGAGATTATGTGGACCAAAAGAGCACTAGCGGTATTTGTATGTTCGTGGGATGTTGTTTGACATCTTGGTTCTCGAAGAAACAAACTGCTCTTGCTATATCCACTACCGAAGCCGAATACGTAAGCGTCAGAAAGGCATGTCAACAAGCACTATGGGTGAAATAAGCTCTTATCGACTACGACGTTTGACTCGACGACGTCATAATCATGTGCGACAACAAAGTTGCGATTGACCTAAGCAAAAACCCAGTGCAACACTCTCAAACCAAACACATCTAAATTCGTCACAACTTTCTTCGTGATAATGTCCAGAAAGGAAATATCTCTATCGAAAAGGTGTCGTCCGTCGACAACATCGCCGACATTCTTACTAAACCCCTTAAACGTGAATCGTTTAACTATCTACGTCTTGGTTTAGGAATAATGGAATACATTCGATAAATCATCTTCTTTTTCTTTTGTCTCGATTCTATTCCATGTTCCACAATGTGTCATGACAACTTAAATACTTTGTCCGAAGTACTTTGAGCATTTTTAATTCATGAAATACATATTAAAACGTCTCTCCTCTTTGTAAAAATTCTATCAAAATTTAAGTCCAAAACCCTCAACTGAGGGTGGCCCCCATATCTCCGGTGACCCCTCGGCGGCCCCTCAGATTAAAACGAGAGGCCCTCATGATCGTATAAGGGAACCGCCACCAGTGCGACCAATGTCGGTTCACCCTTTCATTTTGTAAAACAGAAAATCAAACACCCCCCTCTCTTCCATCATTGACGAACCACGACCAAAGCACACCAAAACCTTAAAATCTACCATTAAAACTAAATTGAAGATAAAATCAACACCTACAATCATTCCTAACATCATTAACATCATCAATTGTAAGTCATTTCTTCTATTTTCTTTCAATTTCGTGTCCTAGGTTAAAGAAGGAACACAAAAAATAAAATGAGGATTTTCATTTTATTGCACATTGTGTAAAATTAGAGACTACTTAGAATACAAGTGAAACTAATATGCTTCCCGTAGACATAGAATTTGCAAGATTGAAGTGTGTTTTGTCCAAAAACAATTTTTTGAACATAAAACCTCAATTTATTTCAAAATCAAAACAAACCTAAGGAACTCTTACCTTATGGAATGCTTCTAACTAGATTATTCAATCATGTCGTGTCTAATTTTCCCGAGTTAGCAATTGATCGTTAAATCTTGTATGATCGAGTCATGCACCCCCTCGCTCCTCATTACGAGCGAAAGACACGATCGGATCATGGCACTAAAAGATGTCGTGACTCAAATCCTAGATCTTCCTCCACCGCTCTTTATCATTCATCCTCATCCCATCACATAGATGAAAATGTTGATGACAATGATGAAGAATCCTCTCATTCTAGCACTCCTTCATTACCTCAACTTATTAGCTCCTTGTCAAATGTTGTCCCAAGAGTCTTTGAAAACCTACCCCATGAAAGTCAATCTTTAAACTCATACCAAAACAAAATCATAAACCACCAAATTCAACATCAAGATGAACACCAAAAAGGGTTCAGGTCAATCGAAAAAGTTTTAATGGACATGATGAAGGGAAACAAGCAATGAACAATGCTTGGAATATTTTAGCTATCTTCTATTAGCACTATTACTTATATTTTTAAATGCACTATACTTTAACATTTATCTATTTCTTAGGATTTAAAGTTTACAAGTGCCTTGGGTGATCCTCTCAATTTTATCATCCAACAATTTCTTAGCTTATCTTTATGTGAACTTCTTGACTATGTAAAAATTCCATGCATGATTGATCATTATTTGCATAGTTAAAAGATGCATGTTTAGCCTTGCAACTCTATTATTAAGTTAGGACTAGTTGAACCTTAAATTTAGAAGATTCTATTGCCACTTGACAAAAAGAGGGTCAAAATTAGAAAATTTTGTTCTCTAGAAAAGGCCCCCATAAAGCATGGGCGGCCCCCAAATATATATGCGACCGCCAACCCCTTTATGGGACTGCCAACAGAGGGAACGAATTTTGTAGTCTTGCCTCTTTATCTGTATTTTTGACCCTCCTACCTATAGCCTCATGTTGGCACTTCCCTGTTTAGCTAAACCATTCTTTGCATCTTTTTGACCCTCCTACCGATAGCCTCATGCTGGCACTTCCCTCTTTTTCTCTTCCATTATTTAAATCACACAACTCTCACACTTCACCATCACTTTCTTCATTTTCTTTATCCTCTTCACCTTCATCATCAATGTCTCGTTCAAGCCCTCCTCGAAATTTCTCTAGAAAACCTAGAATCTTGGTAAGACAAGTTTGGAGGCAGACAACACTCACACTAAAGTCTCCACCTTCTTCTCAAAATTCATCACCATCAGTTCCTCCAAGAGTCAATCCTCAATCTCCTTCACCACCTTCCTATAATCCACTTAGAGACCAAATGATTAACCAACTTCACAATATCTCCTCTATTCTTGAATCTCAAACTCAAACCACGCCTAATGCCTATTCTCATGCAACACCTTTACCACCATCACCCTTTATCCATCCTCCTAACAATGCTCAAGTTGAATTTCACTCAAGCCTTTGTCATTGTTGTATGTACACTCGAAATCATTTCTACTCTTTGAGAAATGATATCAACTTCGTTCAATTTCTTCTCACCCGTCTCATACCTCCAACTCGTAGCCCACCAAACCATGACCTACCTACCTCACCCTCTTCGACCTAAATCAAGGGGAAGTCTTGGCATCGTCAATTTCTTTCTCTCTACAATTCGACGATCATCCTTTTTGACTTCAACAAAAAGGGGGAGAAATGGATCAAAACTCATTAATACTTTAAAAACTTTATTTTTACATAAAATGATTTTATATTTTGTCATCATCAAAAAGGGGGATATTTTTAATACAAATAATGTCTAAAAACGTTATTTATATTTTTCGACCTCTCAATGTTTTGAAGATAACAAAATGTAAAAACATTTACGATAAAAATAAACATTTACAAATTATTAATTGTAAATTTCCATTTCAAATGTAAATCACTTAAGGTATGTATAAACAAATCATTAAACATGATTAGTGATCAAGAAAATAATTTTTCTTAACCATCACATTTTTACAAACGTATTTGTACAAAAATAAATATATACAAAATACTTTTTAATTAAAAGAAATGTTTTATTAAAACATAAAAATTCAAATTTGGTTTTTTCTCCAAAATGGAAGCTTCCACGCCAAATATAACCTTCCCCACTAAAAGTCAAAAAAGGAAGCGTCAGTCCAGCTGAAAAATAGACCTCTTTGCACAAATTTTTCCAGTCTTCTTTCTCTCTCTAAAAACCTTCTTTCTCTCACTAAATCTCTTGATCACTAACATTGTTTGATCTTGTTTCAAGTGATCCAATCTATTTTTCTCATCTCTCCTCTCCTCTCTATCAAGTGCAAGAGAAGAACATTCGTATTCGCCAAGAAACAAATTGTTGTAGTCTAGTGACTTCTCCTTCTTTCTTGTAAGAACTAAATCTCTATCTAGATTATCTTGTGTGATTGTATAAATCGGATTGTGTATAAATTCGATAGTGTAGATCTTGTGATTGTGTATTACTTGTGAATTGGTAGATTGGTTCTAGCTAATATTAGGACTCGACATTTAGCTTAGTGTCGGAAAAAAACGTAAGCGACGTGTAAACGGTTTTCTCCTCCAATAGGGAGCTTGTTGACATAGTGAAATCAAGAGTAGGATACTCGGGGAGTGGAGTAGGGCGAAGAGGAGCTTCGTAGCCGAACCACTATAAATCTTGGTGTCTTGGTTTGGTTGTTCCTTCCGACATCTCTTTATATTGTTGTGAGTCTTATTTAGTATTAGTTTAGATACTTACATTGTTGATTGGTTGAGCATACAACTTGAATCTAAGTATTTTGAAAGCAAACTTCTAAAACTTAAAACGAACCTGACCTGTAAACTATTCAACCCCCCCCCCCCTTCTAGTTTCCATAATTGGTATCAGAAGTCGAGGTCACTCAAGATTTTTAAAATATACTGTATTTTAAAGCATGGATTGATCTATGGATTTCAACAAATATCTAGAAGGGCAATCCATGCAAAGACCACCACTTTTTGAAAGTGATAGTTTTATTTATTGAAAAAATAGATTCGAAACATATGTTAAATCAAAAGATCTTGATCTTTGGCATGTTATTTCTAACGGTGATTTTCAACCTATTCAACAAAATCCAAAAACCAAATTAGACGAGTTTATCCCTTTTGAAAAACAAAGTGATGATCTTAAAAAGAGGCTTGCGAAAAATAACGAAGCCAAAATGGTTATTTACAATGCTTTGCCAAGAAAAGAATATGAAAGAATTTTCATGCGTAATACGTCAAAAGAAATTTGGAAAACTTTGTTAATCACCCATCAAGGTAATAACCAATTCAAAGATAACAAGATTGACCTTTTGGTACAATAATATGAACAATTCGTCATTTTTGAAGACGAATCTATAGATAGTGCTTTTTCTAGAATTAATACTATTATTACAAGTCTAAAAGCTCTTGATGAAGGTTATTCTAGCAAGAATTATGTTAGGAATTTTATTAGGGCTTTACATCCTTAATGGGGAGAAAAGGTCAAGGCGATAGAGGAGTCAAAAGACTTAAAATCACCATCACTTGATGAACTCATCAATAATCTCAAAGTTCATGAGATGATCATCAAGAAAGATTCTGAAATAGTCAAAGCTTAGGGAGAAAGAAAATCTCTTGCTTTAAAGGCTAAGAAAGAATCTAGTGATGAGGAGTGTTCGACTTCCAGAAGTGAAGACGAAGAATACGCCATGGCGGTTAGAAACTTCAAGAAGTTCTTCAAGAGAAGAGGTAGATTCGTGAGACAACCTCAAAACGACAAAAAGACATTCCAAAGAAGCCGGGATGACAAGAACGGAAAAAGTGATAAAAAATATTTTAGATGCGGTGATCCAAATCATCTTATTAGAGAATGTCCAAAACCACCGAAAGACAAGAACCAAAGAGCATTCATCGAAGGTTCTTGGAGTGATAGCGGTGAAGAAGATGATGAGAAGGCCAAAGACGAGACATGTCTCATAGCTCAAGCATCAAATGAGTTATGCTTCGATTCCTCATACTTTAGTGATGAAAACTTATCAATACATGATTTAGCTCTATATAATGAATATGACAAACTATGCAAAATGAGTCTAAAAATAATCACAAAGAACAAAAGATTAAAAGCCGTTAGAAATAGCTTAGAAAATGAGCTTAGTAAACTAAAATAAAAATTGTCCACATTCGATAAAAACAAGGGAGTTGATCTTGAATATACAAAATGTCAATTGCTTAGAATTGAAAATGGAAAACTTAAAAAGAAAGCTATTAAAGTAACAAAATTTGAAAAGAGTACACATTGCTTAAATGAAATGTTAAGTAATCAAAAACCCTCCGGAGATAAATTAGGTTTGGGATTCAATTCACTTGAAGCATCAACTATTGGAACTAAGGAAATAAAATTTGTGAAATCTCAAAAAGAAACGTCGCCTGATCGTTATGCTCACCTGACCTTATAACACAATCACAAGATCTGACCTGATCACACACCAAAATGTTTAATTTTTATATAAATCCCTAATCATAATTTTATGATCAAACATTATTAATTACTGAGATTTTAAAATCCTAGTTTTTCTATCAATTAAATAGTTACACAACTTAAATTAAAAGAAGATTGAATAAGAGATTATACCAAAAACCTTTAACTGCGAAACACTCGATCTAACACCTTAAAAATTCTTGAAAAGTTTCTGTTGTTCTTTCTTGTTCTTGATGACCGATCGACACAAGGGGAAAGGAGAGAAAAAAATGTTATAGGGTTTGTGTTTAAGGAGTATAAATAAGATCATATAACAATTTAAACATAACACTAATTTGACGAAATGAGCATTTCATCATTAGTCCCTAAATTATATAGCCTGGCCACCTATGTCTAATTTAGGAAGGATCATGCTATGCTGAGAGTAGTCACCATAAAACTTTGATAATTTATCCTTACTTTCCATTTCTATCTTCCCTTCTCTTCTCTATATTTTCGACGGGATTTTATTGTATTCATGTTTTGCTGATATTTTGCGTACATATTTGTGAGATGTGTTGGTCATGTGTATTCATATTTGTGAGCACCGTAACTAAGTAGATATTTTCAACCTTATCCTATAGAGACACCATGCACTTAGCCAAAAGACCAAAACATGTTCCCCGTAGTCATGATAATTATGGATTGCAAGACTTTAGAACGTAATGAACTTATCATTCTAATTGGATTATAAGTAAGAGAACTAGGAGTTTTCCTTCAATTAACTTACCTTTTAGTGGGTTAAAAATCATAAAGATTATGAGATTCTCGTACTGACAAAAGTTCTAATGGACTTAAAGTTAAAGCAAAGACGCAATTATTGAAAGTACATAGAACCTAGCGATAGAAAACCACACATCCATTAAGTTTAGCCATCTAAGTAAGATCATCCCATCTACCCTAGACACTAATTAATCTATTGAGTTAGCCGACGGAAAGATCATAGGAGCCGTACTATCATTCGAGGTTGTACTCTAAAACTTATTATCCGTTCAACATCGACATAATGCCCGTAGAACTTGGTAGTTTGACGTTATCATCAGAATGGATTGGTGGACTCGGAAAACTGGGAAGCTTGACTGGAGAGAAAGAGAAGAAACTACATTTCAACAGTTGAAACAGAAATTATGTAGTTCGTCAATTCTGTCGTTACCCGAAGGAACCGAAAACTTCATGGTTTACTATGACAACTCCGCATAAAGGGTTGGGGCGGTTATGACGCAAAGAGAGAAAGTCATAGCTTACGCATCCCGCTAACTTAAAGTTCATAAGAAGAACTACACTACCCATGATTTGAAGCTTGGAGCTGTGGTGTTTGCATCAAAGATTTAGAGACACTACTTGTACGATACGAAGTGCGTTGTGTTCACTGATCATAAGAGTTTGCAACACTTTCTAGATTAGGAGGAGTTGAACATGAGGTAACATAGATGGTTGGAGCTGTTGAGTGATTATGATTATGAGATTCGTTATCACCCTGGAAAGGCGAACATAGTGGCAGATCCCTTGAGCCGAAAGGAAAGGATTAAGCCGCTACGGGTTCAAGCCTTAATGATGGCAATCGACTTAAACCTTCCATCCCAGATATTGAATGCCTAAGCCGAAGTAATGAAGGAAGAGAACGTTAAGGAATAAAATCTTAATGGAATGAACAAAAAGTTTGAGACACGTGCTAATAGAACGCACTGTATTGAGAAACAGAGTTGGGTACCCCGTTTTGGAAGATTGAGAGACTTGATCATGAATGAGTCACACAAGTCAAAGTATTATATTCACCTTGGATTAGATAAATGTATTACGATCTCAAAAAGTTATATTGGTGGCTTAATATAAAAGCAAAAAATTACCACCTATGTCAGTAAGTGTCTTGCATGTGCCAAGGTAAAGGTAGATGAGAAGTCCCAAATAAATAGATCTTCTTAGCTTTGTTTACAGGCTTAGTTAAACCTGGATAATCCAAAACTAACTATATGAGAAACTATGATTGTAAATACTACAAGTTATGCGGAATCTAACTTGCAATACTAAGAAGAACAATGAATACTGTGGAAAACTAGAAGGGGGGTTGAATAGTTTACCGCTTTTTAACTTAAGGTTTTAAAGTGTTTGTAAAAATTCTAGATTCGAATTTCTGTGAATTCAATACTTTCATAATATGGAACGATTGCTTATCTACCACAAATGATATGATAGTATGAGGAAATAATGTAAGACAAGAGATAATAGTAAGGAACAATCTACCCAAAACATAAGGAATTATAGTGTTTGGTAACGGATCACCTCTTCTGCCCTATCCACTCCCCGAGCACCTACCTCGAGGAGTTTTCTTCACTATTGTCAAACAAGTTTCCCTTATGGCGGAGAAAACCGTACAACAACGTTGCTAACACGATTTACGACACAAAGCTAAAATGTCGGTTTCTAATCTTAGCTAGAACCAATCTATCCACAACACGACTTTACTACTTGTTACAACTTCACAACTTCACAACTTCGTCTTCACAACTTAAAGACTTCACTTCTCCTTACTATTTATATCACACTATCTAACACTACTGTAAGATCACCACAATCTAACTATACTTACAAAGATTGCCTATATCTAACTACTATAACAATACTAGATATGCCAATTGATTTATAAGTATTGATATGATGCAACAAGTTTGCTATGCACACTAAGGTATATATACCTTCTTCACTGATGATGAAAGTATTTTCTCTTGCACTTGAGGAATTAAGCTTGGATTACTTGACAAGATTTATGTTTAATCGATCAAAGGATTTTAGAGAGGATATGTGGGCTGTTATGAAGCAGAAAGAATGTGCAACAGGTGAGAAAATTGTGGGGGAAAAGTCCAGTAAATTATAGGGACAAGTAGGGGGAGCATCTACCTAGGTCTGGTCCATTAAATAGGTGGGCGGTACCTTAATTTTTAAGGGTACCGGTGTGTATTTAAGGGGGCCGCCCTAGACTGGGGCTTCCCCAGTTTGTCTTTTGTGTAGGGGGGATTTTCTGGAACTTTTCTAGCCGTTTTAGGTCTGAAAATTTGAATTTCAAAATGTTTATTTTGAATAAAACATTTCTTTTAATTGTAGAAAATGTTTTGTAATGTTTTAAAAATGTTTACAACATTTTATAAAAGTGTGAGGTTGAATAAAAATTTCCTTTGATCATAAAATGCATTAAGCATTTATTTATTCATACCTTTAAGTGATGTATTTGTTGAAATGAGAATTTACTACTAATTACTTGTTTACGTTTAATTTTACGTTGAACGTTTTTATATTTTGTGATTATCAAAACGTAAAGATGTGAAAAATATTAGTAATGTTTTTAGGCATTATATTTTATCAACAATCTCCCCCTTTTTGATGATTACAAAATTTAAACTCATTAAATGTAAAATTATTTTTAAACAAGTATTTAGTGAGTTTTATGTCATTTCTCCTCCTTTTGTTAGAATCAAAAAGACATCGCGATTTTTTTCTTTCTTTTTTTTTAGAGAGTTACTAGTTAAATCGATGGAATAAATGCTCCCCCTTGATGTGTGCTCCCCCTCGTTCGAGGGCACCAAGGAATCGAGCTATGGTTTCTTGGCTACAAAATAGGTTAGAACAATACAAAATATTTCTAACATGTAGCAAGAGGAAGGAAAGATATGACAGTGCAAGCAAACATCAAAGCAATAAGATATTCATTCATTTTAGGACAATGTGTGTGTACAAACACACAAGCAAGATATTAATAACGTAAAGAAAAATCCTAAGTAGCCATAGAAATGGATTTTGATTTGCTTGCCAACACAAAAGTGTTTGACAGATTTATTTAGAGAAAATTATGAGATTAATTGGTTGGAGAGTTTGGAGCGAAGGCGGTTGTGGAGGGATAATCTCTTTGAACTCTAGGAGGTGGATGAGGTCGAGTGAGGAGGAATTCAATCCAATTGATATCCTCACTTAAAGCAAGAAATTGTTTTTGGGAGAAGATGCAACAAGGGCAATACCCAACATGGGTTTCAACTTGGTTAATGTTGAGGGTGTGTGGTAGGTTTGGAGAGTAAGGTGATGAGGAAATGTTGTTTTGTTGTTGAGATAGATGCATGGCTAAGAGGTTTGATATGTCTTGAAGTTGATTAATGTCATCAACTAGGCTTTCTCTACTTGGAGATAGAGGTGGTGTGTGTTGAGTTTGGTTGTTACTTTGAGGTGGGCTTGAGCAATGTTTGATTTGATGGGTGAGATGGAAGTGGAGGATGTAAGGACAATTATGGTGATGGGGAGTTGTCCTTATGTAAGATTTGTAATGCTTGATTGGGGTGATTGTTTTCTTGAGATGGTTCATGATGAGGAGTGAGTGGTTTTGGTATTGGTGAAGTTGTATTGAGCACATTTGATGTGTTGCAAAGGTTTGGTTTCTTCCTCCAAATGGGTTTCACACTCATTTTGGCAACCCTTGATGGTTTGGATGTGGGTTTGTTAGGAGATGTCATTGGTGGGGATGATTGTGATGATGATGAATGAGGATGTATTTATAGTGGAGGAAATATTTAAATTAGGACAAATGAACATTCAAATAATTAAATTAGAAATGTTTGTGAATTTAGGGAAACAGTAGCTAAGTCTAGAGGGTGTTTGGTTAAAAAGAAAAGAAATTATTGTTTTCCCCATGTTTGCCTAGGCCGGTCCCCTTAATTAAGGTCTGGTCCCCTTAAAATTAAGGGGGCCGCCCTTTATGAATTAAAGGGGCTGCCTACTGGGATTTCCCAAATTTCCCAAAATTTGATTTTTCTCAAAATTTTGTGTTAGTGTTTCTGTTTTGATGGTTAGTTTGCAGCAATTCCATCCTTTTATAGCAATTAAGGTTTTTAGCACATAGCATTTAAGGCATTAACATTCTATAGATATAATGACAAGATGTAGACAAACATTTTCACATAATTTTAGCACTATAAATATGAATTGAGGACCAAAAGAGTGAAGAGCATATATAGAATAGTAACTAGATATAATGCACAAAGAATTTTTCTTGACAAGAGGGTTAAGTTAAGAATGAACCAAACTTTTGTGCAAATACTAGTGTGTGCCTAAGTGTGACAAATGTGGAGTAACGATTATGTAGACACTAAGACATGTAACACCTAAGAAATAATCTAAATGCTCCTTGATTTAATTTTGCTCAACCAAGATTGTCGAAAAATATATATTAGATTATATACTTTTGACAACAAGTAAGAGAACATTATGCATATGTGAAAAATGTTTTTAGCATATCTCAACAATATATGAAACTTGATTTTTATGTGCTCCTAGTTGAGAGAAAAACTTTTTAGAAAGTAATAGATTGGGACTATTGTATATATGTATAATCAGATATGCATTTAGTAAGGATTTGCTTATAAACTTTTCTCAATCTTGTGTTTTTGTGTAAAATAGAAACCTAGACATAAAGAGAACAAAGAAAATTTTTTTTTGTCTGTGGGTGGTCCCCTTAAAATTAAGGGGACCTCCCTATATGAATTAAGGAGGCCACCACATGTTAAAAAAAAATTCTCAGAATTTTTGTCAAACAATTCTTTGATGATTATCATTTCCTTATTATGCCAAAAACTTAATCAATTTGTTCCATCATTCCTAGACCTAGACGTAAGTAGTTAAATGACTCACGTTTAAGTGGTTTAGTTAGGATATCGGCTATGTTATCTTCTGATGTGACCTTTTCTATAGAGATATTTCCTTTTTGAACATTATCGCGAAGGAAGTGATGGCGAATCTGAATGTGCTTTGTTCGTGAGTGTTGAATGGGATTCTTACTTAAGTCTATAGCCCCTTTGTTATCACACATTATTAGAATGTCTTCTAACCTAACACCATAGTCTATGAGAGCTTATTTCATCCATATAACTTGTTGACATGACTTTCCGGCGCTTACGTATTTCGCTTTGGTTGTGGAGATGACAAGAGCTGTTTGCTTCTTCGAAAACCAAGATGTTAGGCAACATCCCATAAAGGTGTAAACACCCCTAGTGCTCTTGCGATCTACGTAATCTCCCGCATGATCCGAATCCGCATACACTATTGTTTCTATGCCGGATCCCTTAGGAT
>BQNB010013410.1:48516-77211 GCA_026074375.1 Tanacetum coccineum | reverse complement strand
GAGGGTTCGGTTTTGGTTTTCATCTTGCTCATCCATGGAGCAAGTGAAGAGAACCAGACTGATCCATGCACAACAGTTAGAAGATGTTCCCGGGTTGCTTCAACATATACAATCAATCACTATTACCCACAAAAGAGCAGCCCGCACGTGTGTCTTGTCCAGATCATGGCTACGCGCTTGGTCTACCATCCCTTTTATCAGGTTTTCTCCGTCCGTTGACTCTTTAACGTAACAAAATCAAACAAAGTACATGAGGTGGATCTGCAGGGCCATACTAAGGTATTTCCCGGACAACCTACCCGTCACAACTCTTGATCTTCAGTTTGGCATTCACACTGCTTTTCACGCTGCTAAAAAATTGATTATGCAAGCAGCTTCCAAAAGTTCTCTCCAAGAGCTTCATCTAGCAATCTTGGCTGCATCATTTACTTTGCCTGATGAGATATTTTCGAGTGAGAGTCTCAACACATTAAGCTTAAAAACGAATACGGCCTAAGAAGAATGTCTTTAGCTTGGATTATTCCCTTCACATTAGTAGCGATCCTGCGATCAACTGCGTGAACCTACGAGTACTAGAGTTGGTTGATGTGCACATAAGTGAAGAGGTGCTTCATAAATTATTATCTACGTGTAAGTTACGTGAAAAGATCAATCTTATGTTACTTAAGCACTTGGAGAAAATCAAGGTAAATAACCTCCGTTATCTACATGAGTTAAGAATATGGTTTACTAAAGTTGATTATTTGGAAATTGATGATGTCCCATGTCTCCGCTACTATGATGCAAGAGGGATAACACTGCGCAGGCCTGTATTGTTCAAAATGGACACAATAGGGAGCTTAAGAGAGTTGTATTTAGAAAATGTGTCCATGGACGATGCATTTTCTGACATGATCAAATCCAAGTTTCCATTTCTAGAGAGTTTGACCCTTTCAATTAAGTCATGTAGGGAGAAAATCATGAATATAAGATGTGTTACGCTGCAGAGCTTGAAAATACAATTTTGGGAAGAAAAGCAAATCGAGGTACAAGTTTATGCTCCAAAATTACATTCTTACGTGTACACAGGCTGTGCAGTGCCTAGTCTCTTGTTTCCAACCATTGCTCCCAAGCAGATTAAGATACATCTGATGTTGAAAAATCCCAACGATCATTTGTTCTTTCTCAAGATGAGGGAAACACTCAAATTATCAAGCAAGTTTAACATTGTAATATGTTGTGTTAGACGTGGTGTTCGTCTAGTGCCTTTCAACATTGATGATGTGAGATCAATGGTCCCGTTTCCGGCTACAAATGTTGAACAACTGCTTTTTCTCACAGTTCCAAATGAAGGCTTGTGGGAGAACTCATTGATCTTTGATGGAGTTTTTCCTATTTGCCATCCCATGTACGTAAAGTCGGATTATGAATTAAGGCTCAAAGTCGCTAACTACTTTTTGAAGCTAATTGTCAAGGGGGTGATAGAGAATTGTGAAGAAATCCTCTCAATAGAAGATGGGTAACACTAACATGTTCCTCTTTAAGTTTGCTTGATAGAAAGACTCCCTATAATACGTCTCGTTTCAAACTTAGCTGGTGTTCACCATAGAAGCTGCTCATCATCGTTTATTTGTTGTTTCAAATTTGGAGATTAAATTCAAGTTAAAAAAATTTTGTACCTTTTATCTTATTTATTTAAAAAAGTGAAGTTTATGGTTTGATGTAAAACATTTCATGTGCAACAGGTAGTAATTGTCTTGGTAGATCCGACTAATGATGTATAGATACAACTAATTATCTCACAATATATACACTATAAATCTATCTCACATGTCCTAAGCACGACTTGAACTCACAACCATTTGGTTGGAAAGCTTCTCGCACATCATATGATACCATTGGGACACAAATTTACGTATGATAAGGTGAAATATATAATGAACGACACGTACAAACTATGAATGTTGATATTGACAAATAAGGATATCTTATGTACAAATAGGATGAAGTCGGGTTTCAGCCAAGTGTGCGATTTTATTTACTCCATAAGGAGTTGTCTCTGGTTTTCATTCCAGGTTATACAAAAATCTGAAATCTTTTTGCAAGTCAACTCACAATAAGTATTTGATAGTACAAAACCAATTCTAACATCTATTCTTGTGATTCACATTAACATTACATGGAGATTTCAATTTGTCAAATTCATTAACTACATTAACTCATTAAGGTACAAATAAATGATCAAATATTTCAAAACTTCAATTCTCTTATACCATATCTCTGTATCCTACCTTATAAACGCAAACAGTACATCATGCACCTCGTTCTCTAGCCATCATTCAAGGCTCACGTGTCGCATCTTGCAAACAAGATTAGCTGTTGGGAGGTCAAGACTTTCTGAATCGGTTTTAATAACATCTTTGAGCTGATCTCTTGGGGTCGATAGGCAAGTGTGAAATGTAGCCAAAATTGGAGGGATGGGCATCGACAATGCTGACAGCACATTACTCAAGTACTCTATATCTACAGATAGCTGTTGAGCTCCTCGATCTGTTATGTACTGGATACCTCTCAGCTGCTCCATAAATAGAGCCGCGGCACCTTCCGCAACCTACATTGATAATAACACACAGGAAGGTAAACCTTACAACAAATTTTTATTATATTGTTTTTTTATACGCTGATCCATGAGGCCATTATCAGAAGCCAGTTTTTATCAAATATATGTACAAACTTTTTTCTTTTCAGACATAAACAAAGCATGCCCCTTTTAGCAATTTGAATCTACTGGAGTATATTACAATAAACACTGATTTGGTTTACAAGGTTCCTACGTTTCGTCATCATTTGGGTACCTCAAAATCTAAGCTATAACTGAAAACATTCATTGAAGTCATCTAGAAGTGGCAAAACAAGTGGGTTGGGTAAAGTAACCTTATGCGCGTAACAATAGAATCAAGTGTGACAACCCACCAACGATTTTTTTCCCTTTTTTTGTATTTTCTAAATAACCAATCTAGAAGATATGATTAGAAACCCATAGTTCTAAAAATTAAATATACTTTATCTTAAGCAACACAATTTGTCCACTTTACTCGACTTTGTGTTTAGGTAATTTTCTACACTTGACCCGCAAACCCGTTATAACGAACAAAATAACCCCCCTCGACTCATTTACATTTAAATGGGTTGAAATCGCCACCTCTAGTTCCCTCAAATGTGATATTTCCGACAAAGGAAGTGTAGTTCCACATTTTCATAAATTGGAGACCGAAATAGAAGAACGAATATTACCTTAAACATCCATTCTGTTGCGAAGAACTGGGCCTCCTCAGCATTGGCATCATTGTTAGAAATGCTCTCAGCAAGTGGTTCCAACTGCTGGGGTAGAGTGAGAAGATATTCACCCACGGTTGTTACATACGATTGAGGATATGCACTAAAGCTTGGTAGGTGAAAAGCAGTTTGCTCCTCTACTGCAGACCAGATAGGTAAACTTGATACGCCATTTAACTGCTTTCTTACTTTGGATACAAGAACATCGTAGACAAGCTCGTTGACGGTATCCACAAATGCTGACACTCTTTGAGATGCAACTGGAAGTGCATGGAACCGTGGATCTTTTGACTGATGTGAAAAAAAAAATGTTACTTGCATAGACTCTAAGATAAATTACATGCATATACAGAAGATAGAAAAATTCAAATGGGAACATTCAACTTTAACATCCGGGTAAGAGGGTAAAATGAGTGTGAGGCATATCAATTTTCAGGTGGCTAATTCCTTCCGTACCAAAAAATGGGTCTATTTGGGCTGTAAGCATGTCAAACAACTGAACTGAAGATTTAGCTGAAGAAGGAACAGGTCAAATGGGTTGATCTAATTTATGTTTTAAATTATTGTTGTAATGATCTTTTTTGTTTGTTAAGATGAACAAATATCTCAGGTATTTGCAGTTATTCAAAATAGAGAACATAGAAAGGGGTTACAGGCAGCCCAGCCTAGCCTGTTGAAGAGCGGACCCTTTCAACCCAAGCCCTTCATAAACACCCCCCCCCCCCCCCCCCCCCCCCGACGACCCCTCCCTCGCCTCCCTACCTCCGCTCTCCTCTTTCCACTTTTGAGTAGTACAGACGGAAGGTTTTTTTGTTACAATCACGTTGTAAAACAGGTTTATATTGCAAAACCAAAATTAGAACCTATGTTGAAATTTGGTTCACATAAGAAACACAAAAACAGGAAAACGTAGCAGCACGTATCCAAGAATATAAAGCCCACCGACCCACCCCAAAAAAAAAAAAAAATCATTAATTAAACAAAAATCAGTAATTAAACATGTACCTGCTCCAACAGATTAAAAAGCTTCCTCGCTTTCTCTGGAGCATCAAAGAGCCTTAATGCTGCGACATCCAATGCAGCCCTTCCGGCCATAGATAAATCACCAGTTCCATCAATCGTCTCATGTGACGAGTTTGGGTCAATACTAGAGCCGAAAACTGCAGCAGACAAGTTTGTGTTCAATCTAGCAAGCGTAGCTTTCAAGGAAGCTTCAAAAACTGCAGATCTGCTTGACAAGCAATCTGCAACTGTGAGTATTTGCAGGGCACTCTGGACATAAGACCACTCTTCTTCACTTGACATGTCAAACTTACGGTGTCCGTCCCTTTTCTCAGATCCGGGTTCCTTCTTTAAACCCGCACCATCAGCGGCAACATCAACCCCAGATGCGCTTCTGAGAGTTTTAAGGTTCTCTTGCAGGGTCGAAATAAATTGTAACATTACATCATCAAGAGCAAGAATGAGTTCATCAGCTTCTGAGCCACCAGTAAAGCTGACGCATCTGTCAACAGATGCTTCAAGTAGTACTATGACTTGTGGCACTGATTCTTCCATTCTTCTAACGGTTTCACTGAGTTCTATTCCTTGTGCTCCAACACCACGAGTAACAGCTCCTCTCAGATCAATGGCTGAAATCTCGGCTGAGAGAGTGACACGCTCCATTTGTCCATACCTAGTGCATAATTCAGATGAGTAACTGTCAGTCAAAATAAACTGAAACATGGGCCAACAAAATACTGTAACAATATAGCCATTTAGGTTAGTTGTAGATATAAGAATTCTTAGTGAACCAAACTAGGCACGTGGACACAGTTTTCCAAAATCAGCCTTGAATTTGATGTGAATAGAAAGAACGTTGAACGAAGAGTAAAATAGCAGCTACTATATAATTTACAAATATGCCATGTAGATCCAAACCAAAGTTTCATGGAACATTGTGCTAGTTCTATTCATGGTGGCCGCAACTAGATCAATGTTTGTAGAAGTAGCTTTTGCTCCCTAAGATATGATATAAGCAAGGGTAAATTAAGCATTTCCCTAGGGCCAACTGCCTTTATTACTTTATTAGAAACAAAATTCTAGAACTGGATGCATGAAACCCTCTAAAACCCAAAGAATTTGGTTAATTATGTATCTACCTTTGCTTGTATGATTCATAGGGGAGGTAGATGGCCTTAAGAGTGTCCCTCAACACATTAAGATCCGATTCTCCAAAAAGGTGCTGTACATTTCTTGCAAAACTGCCTGTCATGTTGTGTAGGTCAATTAATGCGTCCAAATGCTTCGTCTGCACTTTGACACCTTTTGGCATGTCCCCTGATAAAATATCTAATACACCTGCAATCACGACATGGAAGCTTAGGTGTGATGGTTGCATAAAATTCTAACTGGGCAATGAAACTGGCATATTGCATGATCGAATGTAACATATATCTGTCCATAATATGACATAAAAGTGACATCCAAAACTCCTACGCTGTGGAACAAACATGGACCATTCTCACTATTTTAACAGAAATATTAGATCTAGATGAAAACAAAAAAAATAAATTGCTGTGGGTCCTTCGAAGCAGATATTAACCGTGGTTCATACAAAATTCTGGTGCAACCCATAGCAGCAAATCCTATTTCGTACAGGCACATTTAAGACGCAAAGGACAAAAAAAAGGCACTTCCAGAGAACTTGCAGCAGAATCTATATTCAACACTTTTGGTGAATTCCCAAAGCAAATTGATTCATATAAATATGAATGTATGGAAAAGTTGATTAATTAATAGGGTCACAGCAGATATTCGGGAGCAAATAGATATTAGTCACTGTCCCCCTAAAATTACAAAACCAACCCTCTGCATATTTATAGGAGCTTTTCATTATGAGATAAATGTTTAAAATCCCCTCCAATACAAGAATTAGAGTAAGAGGATTACAATCTAGTTCGTCACAAATAAATGTAAATCTCATGCGACAAAATAAATGAGAATAAAACCTTTAGCTAATGCTTTAGTTTCAGGAACTACATCTCCGGTTGCAAGGTTAATGCGGGAGACAAAGCTGGCTCCCACTGCCACCATTGCTTCAATTAATAGCTTTGGGACAAGATTCTTGTAATCTTCTGGAAAAGCAAGCATAGACCTGAAACAATATAATGTAGGAAGTCATTCAAATGATTAAATGACTCTAATATGGTCAGGGTGCATGCCATAGTCTTACCGTACGAAACTTATCTAACCATATACAAATCTAATCTAGGCTCCTATTTCTGCTAGTATTCTTAAATTGCATTATTGTCGGGTAGTCATTCCTTTTGCCCTACAAGATAAGCTTATAATCACTGCAAATATCACATTCTAAAGGAAGTACTAGAAAGCTAGAAAACACTGACTGCAGAATGCACATTGTTCTTTCAGTGCTCCTAAATTCCATTCATCTACCTATAATCTCTATTAAACAACATTGACCATTTTCCGCAGAACAAACAAGCGGCATAACGATGGACCTATGGTGGCATTACTACCATAATCGTAATTTCATATTCGCCCGGCATTGACACTTTGTCTTATTAGGTATTTTTTTTTTTCAAGGACTAACTTTTGGATTGCTATGCGAGACCTACTAATTTCTGGGATCCATTGATACAAAGTAATAAGACTTTCAGGGGTTTATTCAGATCTAATATCTTCACAGAGATGTTAACAGAAAGAACAATGTAGTTTAGTTAATATGAAAAAGAGTCATATGCTTCTAAAGTTTGCTCTTTTGTGGAGAAACAAGGTGATGGCACATGGCAACAAGTGCCACAAAACAGACAAATATGTTCTATAGGCTTTTCCTAAAGAGCTAATGTAGCCGACTGAAATCACGAATGAAGAAGAAAACAATTACCATTTCCATTCTTGTTCAAGATAAAGTAATAATTCATCATAAAAGCTTGGCAGCCAACTGGGAAATGAAACTGTAGGCGGACTTGATTGATAATCATGAGCACTCGAAAGGCTTTCAACTTGATTCCTTTCGCCGCCAGTCTTGGTGCGCTGTTGCTTTAGTTCATAATCCTCCCATAGCTGCCTTATAGGTTTTAGATGTACTTTGGTATAGTGAGACTCCAAGGACTTGTATCTTCCAATCCGGATGAGAATTTCACGCAAATCTTGAGCAACATTTACCTAAACATACAAAAAACACAAGTATTGCTATAAATAAAAAATCCAAGACGTAAGCTATACCTATAGGCTCTGTGTTATAAATCTATCAGCACTAATGTGTTTCAAGTTTTACCTTGCGATTGGTTATTGCATCTGTTAAACGAGGTTGAACCATTGAGTCTAGTCTGTCCTCTAAAACTTCAAGCTGCTTTCTAATATTGGCAAATTCAGCAACCTGAAAAGGAAAAGGGTGGATAAAACAGTTTAGAAGATATTAGAACATCTTTACATGATACATACGCAGTCAGTTGCTCTTTACCTCTCCAACAGCAGTCAAGCAATGCCTCATGTTAGCCAAAGTTTCTGCCGCTCGAGGAAGATCATTACTGGCAAAAACGTCCTCAACAGTGGAGCTTAACTGAGTCAGCCCCGCCGCATCCTACATAGGAAACACAAGACATTTAAAGATACGATGAGTCAATAATAACACAGACCACAAAAATCATGGTAAACAAAGCTGATGAAAACAAAGTGATCAAGTGTATTTCCCACCTGAAGTGTTTCATAGGCAGCTTCCATTCTCCTCTTGACTATATCGACTTTAGAAAGGGTAGCTATTGATTCTGCTGATGTACCCTCAGCCTATATATACAAAAAAGCGGATTAGACAAAAAAATTAAGCTTATAGGCACTATTCCGCTTCGTAGCATTTGCGACCACTTTTATTGTAACCATATTTCCAGTGAAAAAAAAAAGTGATTTGGATGAACTATTACTTGATTGCTGCCTGAGTGAATCTATTTTTTAAAGGGGTGTTTGGATAAGTGATTTGGATCTGCTGATATGTGCATTTTGATATCAGATTCTTCAAAGGCTATATTGTGAAGGTCTGCTTGTGGATTGCTGGATATGGCTTGGATATCTGTGTATTGAATGTGATTTTTGCAGAGGGCCTTGTATCTTGGCTTTAGGAACCTTTCTTCATGTTTAATCCTACTGGCTAATGGAGGGGATATTTAGCTAGTGTGCTGTGTAACATGAAGTTAAAGGCTTCTCCCTAAGGTCATAAGGTAGGTTGCCTGCAGTGGTGGAATGCCAGCTGGTGATGCCTTGCCTGTTGGTCCAGTTATCATCCTGTAGGTGTTTGGATGTATGAATTGGCAACAGTTTGAGGAAATGTAGCCAGTGGGATTGTGTCCCTGAGCAACTCCTATCCAAGAGTGATGCCTGAAAGGGAAATGTAGCTCTTGGTGTTGGATCTCAGTGAGAACAGGAGTTTTACTCTTTTCTTGTGATGCCTTCTACAAGAGTCTCTAGGATTAAATCTGTTTGATCTTAGGTAGGATGTTTGTAGAAGGAAATGTAGCAAGGAAAGAGGTTTCTCCATGGATGCCTAGTGCTTAATTCTAGTCACACTGACTAGTGAATTAAAGACTTGATGATTGGACAGATCTATTGTTTCTATGGCATGGTTCTGGTCTGCTTCAGAGATGGTGATTGATAACTTCTTTGTTGTCAGATATTGCTTAGGATGTCTGATGTATTTTGTTGTATTGTATCAAGTTGAATAAAGGATTGGGAAATGTCCAATGCCTTTTTTAAGTTGTAACATCTCTGTGTTTTGGTAATATAATTCACCTTTTGCCAAATATATATATATTTCCAGTGAAAAACACTATATCCAATACTGAACAATCACATGTTTTGACACTCTTTTATCATATGCTTCTACCATTTACAGTTTACAGTAACCGGAGTGAGGATCATGTCATTGACTATAGCAGAAGTCAAAGTAGAATACCTACGTGATGCTTATCTAGTAAATTATACTGATTCTACAACTACACTAGGATATCAACAACACGTAGCATATCTAGAAAATACTAGCATGATATCCGCACAATTTAGCAAGATATGACCGGAAATTGACAATTATCATCTTCACTTTCCATATATTGGGTATGTTTGGCAAAATAACGGCAGGCAGTAGGAGTCAGCCATAGCTGTTTGGTAACGTAGTTGTAGGGCTGATCACGGTCCGAAAACCAGACCAGACCGACCAAGACCGGACAGAAAACCGATTTGGTCCAAAACTCCGGACCGAGGACCGGACCCAAATGTTCGGTCCAGGTCCGGTTCGGTTCGGTCCGGTCCGTCGGTCCGATCCGGTCCAGCAAAGCTTAATAGCCGGTTGTGCGCAAGACCGAACCGGACCGGACCGAGGACCGAAAATGAGGAAAAGGGTGGACCGAGGACCAGACCAAAGCATGTTCGGTCCGGTTCGGTCCGGTCTGCGGTCTATAATGCTCAGCCCTACGTAGTTGTACAAGTTATTATAAACGGTAAATGACGTAAAATCTAAATGCTAACACTTAACGCTTCTTAAAGTAGCGTTTTAAAAAAAAAAAAGCAAAACGCTAAACGCTCCTTGCCAAACGAGCTTTCAATTCTAAACTCTAAATGCTAAATACTAACCGCTCCTAAATGCTCTTAAAAGCTTGTTTTATCAACCCAATGTAGCATGATATAACCGCAAGACCTAATTCCCCAATCTAACACCAATAACGTAACAGCATTGTACAGTTGCCATAAATCTTAATAAATCACTAACAACTAAAACAATTACCGATACCGGAAACAGACAATTATCCCCTTCACTTTCCATATATTTTCCGCAATGTTGCATGATATAATCGCAAGGCCTAAATCTCATTAAACTACTAGCAACTAAAACAATCAATCTGTTAACTATTATTAAGCACTTAACGATACAATAAACTGTTAGCCGATAAACTATTCGCAATTTAAACCGCTAACGATTCAACAAATAGCGATCAAACACTTAACAATACATTAACAATTAAACACGGTGAACGGTTAAAATATTCGCGATCAAGCAGTTAACGATTAAATGCTTAACAATAACCGATTAAAAACTATCAGCATTGATGACGTCATCATCAAAAACATTACGAGATCTCACTTTCTTAAGCTTAAGCAAAATCGAACCAACGCTCTGACGAAGAGACAACGCGTCATCACGGAGGCGCATGACGTCACGGTTAGCGCGTGGGACGCGTAAGATAGCATTAGCGCTTTGTTCTTCTAATGAAGCAGCGATCTCTTCTGAAACCATCTGTAGCTTCATTTCTAGATCTACTAAGTGCTTGTCTAGTGGATCGTGTGGGTGGCGTGATGCACACGCGCTGTTTATCCATTTTTTGGGGTTGAAATTCTCGTCGGAAAATGACCCTAGATCTATCATTTTTTGAGTTTGTTAGTTTTCCGGTGACTGGAGTGAAGATGAAAGTGGTTATATTTTGGTGGTGTTTGCAATATTAGTCCTTTGAGTTTGCTTTCTTTTCTATATTTTCTTATGTACTTCGTCGAAACTCGACTCGAGATTTGTCAAGTTTTGAATTTTAAGCTTGAGCTCGACTCGTCATCTAGAACTCGAGCTCGACTATCTCAACATTTCAAGCTCCAACTCGATTAATACTCGGCTTATCAAGTTCGGCTCGACTCAATTTTATGCAAAATTAAGTAACATGTGTATAACGGGGTAAAATTGTGATTGAAGTGAAGTTTGATAAGGCTCGAGAGCCTAACGAGCCGAGTATTTTGAAGATCAAACTCGACTCGAAAGTATACTCGAGTAATTCGAGCTCATTTACATCGAGTTGATTTCGAGTAGTTTACGAGTCGATTTCGAATAGATCGCGAGTTGTCTCGTCTTATTTACACCCCTACATTTAAGTGTTGTACATGGTAATAATTTTACAAAAGATTGGTTTGGCGATGGTGTATTAGATTTTTTTTTGTGAATCAAGAGAAGATGAGATCATACACGAGAGCTATTTTATTAGACTTCTCTATTTGAAGATGATCAAGTAAAAAATTGTATTAAAGTGAAAAAGCTACGGAGATGATCACAACCATCGAATATATTGAGTTTTTTACTTGATCAAAGTTCACAAATAGAGTAGGCGATTCAATAAATTATATAACATGAAATTTGTGATAGAGGGTCTTTTGATAATTTACATACCTTTCTACATACTCAAACCATTTAACATTTTATGAAAAAACGAGAATTGATTACCCTTTTTATTGCTACATAAAAAACTGACCTTTCATTTTTTCATTATAAAACTCAAGCACAGTTCCTTCAATTCAACTTTGTGTTTTTCAATGTACACATGTTTTTGTTTCTCGTATTCTTTTTATTTTGACATGCCAAACATACGATACCGATAATAGTGTCGATAATGATGAATGATGATGACGTAGAACTCGGTGATGATGAATTGATGATCATAGTGATCGATGCTAAAATTGAAGAACGATAACATTATTAATGATCATAAATTCATAATCATCATTGATAATGTTGAACCTATAAAGATGATGATGCGAGGATGATAATTTGCGATGATCACGATGATGCGATGATGACAATGATGCGACGATGACGATGATGACAATGATGCGACGATGACGATGATGATGCGATGATGACAATGATGCGCCGATGACGATGATTATGCGACAATGACGATGATGTGAGGAGGATGAACTTGCGACGATGATGATAATGCGGCGATGATGAACTTGCGATATGATGATGAACTTGCGATGATGATGATGTGAGGATGATGGTGATGCGACGATGATGAACTGGCAATGATGTTGATGAACTTGCAATGACGATGATTATGCGAAGATGATGAACTTTTGATGTTGACGATGATGCGATGATGATGAACTTGCGATGATGATGATGACGATGCAATGATGTTTATGAAGCTTAACTTGCTACAATGATGCAAAGATGAAGATGATGATGCAGCATAGATGAAGAAGATGATCATGCAACAAATCTGGAAGAAATTTGACAAATGCATTAAATATGGAGGAAGTTACAAAACTGAGATAACACCAATATACCCAAATTACCCTTGATACTGTGGATCTGTCCTACGATTTGTAGTTTAAGAGGTCATTTTTTTAGAACTCTTCCCTCTCTACTTTGTGTTACACTATAAGGCTGACTTTAAAGTTGTTGCATGTGAACTTTGAACTTGAAACGTTTATCAGAAATTTTCAACCCTTACAAGCTACACCTTTAAAGGTCCATAATAGGATATATGTGAAATAGCAAACCTAGAATGATTATTTGTCAAGTTACATTAACTTTTCATAGTACTCAAAGAAAGGATAAAATTTGGTTTAGACATTAATCGCGATAAAATCGAGCTTGACACAAAGCGGATTTTTTTTTAAATATGATAGAGGCCGAAAACTTGTTATCTACTACTATAATTTTGTGATTGGGGTACGTTGACAAGTAATAGTGTGCAAGTAAAATAGTTTTGCAATAGTGTAATTATGAGTCTGAAAGAAAATTTAACATATTAGTTTGAATATGAAAAGTTATTTGCCGTGGTGCGGTTTTTGTGGTGCGGGTTTTTTCGGATTTTGCGGTTTTGCGGTTTGCGGTGCGGTTTCTGCTCACCCCTAACCTTTGGTGAAAGGTGAGTTCCATTTTGGACACTAAAACTCGCGTGCGAGTTTGGTCTCCAAGGGTGAGTCACTCACTTTTCGGTGAGTTACAAAAAGTGGGCATTCTATTTTTTATTTAATGTATTTTATTTTGGTTGTAAAAGTGTGTGGTATTTAGTGAAATATATTTTATATAAAGTGTCTATTTTAATGAAAAATGAGTTTTAAAGTTGATATTACGGTTAAAAGATGAGTTGTAGCGAGTTAAGTGAGAGGGGAGAGAAAACTGAGGTAAAAGGTGAGTTTTTCACCACCGTACCATCAACCAAACAATGAGAAATAATTTTGCGCCCAAAGAAATACAAAACACATACATTAATTAGAAGGTACAGAATATTTTAGTCCAACATTCATTTTCTAGATAACTCGTGACCAGCTAGAACCCAAATAGAGTGTTCATCGGTTTGGTTATCAAGTTGCTCGGTTTATTCGGTTCGATTAATTTTTTTGATAAAACTTAAAATTGACCGAAGCGAATATAAATTACATTTAACCGAACGAAAAGCCGAATTTGTATTCGGTTCAGTTTTTGAGTTGACTCGAATAACATAATTCATATATTTTACTAGTAAAAGTTAAGATTATAGATTTTTTTAAAAATAAAAAGAATAGTTTAAGTTTAAAAAGTGTTTTATTTATACCAGAAAAATATTTTAAGGGTCTTTTATATAAATATATTAAAAATATATTTTTTTATGAATTCGGTTTTCGGTTCGGTTCGGTTGACATTTTCTAAAATCATATCCAAATCGAAGCCGAATATCAATTTGGTTCAATTCGATTTTGACAAAGTTGATTCGCTTACAAATTCGGTTATGTTTTTTTTATTCGGTACGATTTCGGTTTTCAATTTCTGTCAGTATTAGCCGAATTGTGAGCCCCCTAAAACCCAAGCAAGAAATAACCGTGTATTGGGCTGGATCAACAATAGACTTAGAGCATGTAATATTTATCATGTCAGGCAATCGGGCATCAGCTACAAAAGTCCAATTTATTTATATACATCTTATACAGCGTTACATATAGCGACAAAAAATTATATACATCCTATACAGCGTTACGGATAGCGATATACATCCCTATACAGCGTTACGGATAGCGACAAAAAATTATATTCATCTTATACAGCGTTACGGATAGCGATATACATCTTATACAACATTACGGATATCGACAAAAAATTATACACATCCTATACAGCGTTACGGATAGCGACAAAAAATTGTGTCATTTGGATTGGGCTGCTTTTAGCCAATCTTTGTCCAGCCCACCAAATAAATTACATCATCTTCATCTATTATTTACCTCAAATGCACTAATAATTACATATCAACATTCTTTTCATTACTACAAGCAATTAAATCAACATTTTTTTAACCCCTAAATACATAATTAAAGTCAAGGCGTCACCACCTATACATCCAAGTCACCGTCGTTGATACATTTACACCCACCACCGATAGCGATAATGGTCGCTTGCAGGTGTTGGCCGCCGCTTTCAGCCGTACAACAGCAATCGAAGACACCTACCAACCCTTGGTCGCCGCTCTAATGGAGATTGTCGATACACCTTATTCATAATGACGTGTTGCGCTACCGCTGGAACACCGATCCTCATCCTACACTCTTACCTTTTACCCTACATGTAAACGTCCTCCACGAGGTGGACTACACCGACTATGATCGTCGTTGCTACATGTAAAAAGGGTTTGAGGTGTAAGGTGGCAATTTTGCAATGGTTAAAAGGGTGTTTTTACATTAGTTTTCTTCATCTTCTTAAATACTGAAATTGCTATCAAATGCTGAAATTGTTCATTATAAAGGTATAATAAAAAAGTAGAAAAAAATATAGTCGACAAAAGTGTAACACCCCCGAAATGGGTCGCATCAGAAAGTATGTCCAGGAGCGTTACTTCATAATACCATTACACAAGATATGAGAGAACGACCTCTAAATGTGTCGTTTGAAAAGTAATCTTGTAAAGTTTGGACTCTAATGCACATCAGTTATGTCAAGTAGCTTGTTCACCTGAGAAATACATGCTTTAAAGTGTCAACATAAAGTTGGTGAGTTCATAGGTTTATGTAAGTATAAATGTTGGATCAAAGATTTGTAAAGTGTGTATGACCATTTCAATCCTTATAATAGTCACAAAAATGTAAGTATGAATGTTGAAATCAAAGATTTGTAAAGTGTGTATTGCCTAGTATGCAATATCCAAAGGAGTGATCACGATTACACTAAGTTCATAAAACCGATGCTCTAACAGAAATAACGGACATGTGCTCATACAGATGCCCTACCTGGAACACCCGAGCATTTATTTAGTGGACATGTACTCATACAGATGCCCTACCTGGAATACCCGAGCATTTGATTTAATGGACATGTACTCATACAGATGCCCTACCTGGAACACCCGAGCATTTATTTATGGACATGTACTCATACAGATGCCCTACCTGGAACACCCGAGCATTTATTTAATGGACATGTACTCATACAGATGCCCTACCTGGAACACCAGAGCATTTATTTGTGGACATGTACTCATACAGATGTCCTACCTGGAACACCCGAGCATTTATTTAATGGACATGTACTCATATAGATGCCCTACTTGGAACACCCGAGCATTTATTTGTGGACATGTACTCATACAGATGCCCTACCTGGAACACCCGAGCATTTATTTATGGACATGTACTCATACAGATGCCCTACCTGAAACACCCAAGCATTTATTTAATGGGCATGTACTCATACAGATGCCCTACCTAGACCACCCGAGCATTTAACAAGTTTGTAAAGGAGTATGTAAACGAGTTTGTAAATGAGTTTGTAATGAGTAAGTAAACAATTTTGTAAATGTGTATGTAAACAAGTTATGAAATCAAGTATGTAACAATTTGTAAATGCGCATGTATTCTCACCCCAAAAAGATATTAAAGTATATGTAAAACGAGTAAAACGTGGGGCTATAAACCCACCTCAAGTGAGGGGCCTATAGACCACCTCAATGAATGTATCAAATTTAGAAACAATCAACAAAGAATATCGCACGAATAGCGAAAATGCAACCTAATTAACAATTAGATTCGTATAAGTATGATGTATTTAAAATAGATGCAACAATGTATATTATAAAGTTATATCACCACCTAATAGCTTTGTTTAAGTTGTAAAAGTTAAAACAATGTTAAAGTCACGCTTAATATTTAATGTCCAAGTATATGTATCTGTAAAAATATTATTTTTGTCTAATAATTGATTATTTATTAATAACGCTTGATTTAATATTTTTATTATTTATATAATGATATTATATAAATAGTTTAATCATTTTGTAAAATAATATTTATAAAGTTAAAAAACGTGTATAAATATTATATAAGTAATACTACATTATTTCTTAATGTTTTTATAGCCCAAACGGACACGAAAACACTCGTAAACCACTTTTAAAATTTCTAACAGCTTCGGTGTATTTTATGTAAATGTAGAAAATAAAAATAGTGTATTTAAATCTTTATAAATTCATAACTTTCTCATTTTAACTCCGTTTTGCATGTTCTTTATATGTATGAAATCGTGACGAGATTATCTAACAAAATATTATATTTACAAATTTTATAACATTCTGTACAGGAACAGTAGCAATAATATGTTATTTATAAAAATACTTTTTATAAATTTAATAATCAAAATCTTGTAAAAATTATAACTCCTTCGTTTTAATTCCGTTTTAACGTTCTTTATATCCACAAAATCGTGTTGAGATGTTCTAACAAAATAAAATGTTCGTACATTTTTATCAGTTTCGAAATAGTAACAGTTTTTATAAAACTACGTTTATAAAAACACATTTACATATTTAATTATCGTAATCTCGTAAAATTCATAACTTCTTCGTTATAGCTCTGTTTCTCGAGTTCTTTATAGGCTCGAAATCCTCATAAAATGTACTAATTGAATCTGAGGTTTGTATATTTTATAAAAGTTCTAATTCTAACAGTAGGTATAAAATGTTTGTGTAATAAATATAATTTATAACTTGTTTTATAAATTATAACATGATAAAATTATTACAAGTCCTCCAAGTTAATTAATACCACATATCTTGCATACTTTAGGCCCTCTTAGTTCATGTCCAACATTTATGTCCAATATGTCCCAACAAAGTGTCCACAATAATTATTTATTTCAACAATAAATCATGTAATTAAACCAACACTTTGTCACACCCCGTCAAGGCGGAAACGCGAGGCGTAACACGATAGGCATCAACACAACACATTGATGTCAACAGTAGAGAATAACTAGAATGCATTAAATTAAAACCAAAGTGTTATGACGACACCTAACACAAGAGGGGTCGTGTATTGAGGTTAATCGCAACACAGCAATACATAGACATAAATAAATCCTAACATAACATCATCATTGTTCAAAATATCCGAAATAAGAAAGTATGAAATGAAAGCTCTAGCAGAAAAGACTCCACATGCAAGATCCTAAGGTCTCGCTAGCCATGCATCTTAACTTCCTTATCTTCACTAGTCTCACCTGAAAATGATACTTTAAAATGCCAACATAATGTTGGTGAGATTCATAGGTTTAATAGCAGACACTTACTCTTGCTGCGAATCACAATCATTAGGACATACATGAATATTATACACAAATTCAAGGAATTAAACCATCACACAACATATCACACATTCGGGCTTAGATTAGCACTGGCACTACAAGCAACTAAGCTCACCCAGAATGTACCACACAGTATGAGGCAGGCATACCTCTCCGATCCAAATAACCATACAACATGAGGTAGGCATACCTCTTCGATCCAAATAACCACACAACATGAGGTAGGCGTACCTCTCCGATCCAAATAACCACACAACATGAGGTAAGCGTACCTCTCCGATCCAACAATGCATACACATAAGCCATATAATATCAAGTAATGTCCAAAAACAAGAAAATAATTATTCGCAGCAATTAAAACATTTCAAAACCATTTAGTAACATTTTCACCCCAAGAAAACATAGAAAAATGGGCTATGAATACTCACCTCATTGGTAGATGGAATGAAGCGCGCAAATAGCCGAGCAACTATTCTTAGCCAATCTCGACGCTAACAAAGTCCGAACTTATTTTCCACTCACATGATCTACAATAATTGATCAACTACTACTATTAATATAACAAGCGGACTAATTATTGGTTTAGTATTTTAGTTTAAACATTTTTATCCGAGAAGCATTTATACTCATTTAAATATATAGTATACCTTAGATCTTAATGGTGTATTATTTATAATATACTTTCCATGTTAAAATATACTTTTAGATGATTAGATTGATCATAACATTTGAGACGTACCTCTTAAAAACATAATTACGTTAAAGACAAAATAACTAAACTACGATTTCGGACTAGTTTTGAAGAGCATAAAATGGACAGGAGCCAAAAGTGTCACTTTAAAATTTATTTGTATCTAGTTTTATAATTCAGGGACCAAATATGTAAAATGATATAATAAACCCCATGAAGATGACGTGATTGAAATCTTCTTCTTCATTTGTTCAATTCATTCCTCTGATTCAGTTATTACAACTTAATTCGATGATTAGACTAGTTATTTATTTATCGCCTTAACCGGTTAATAAATGATTTGAGTGACACATTATTAAACATGTTGGGCATTCGTTTCATGTTTCATGTTCCATATATAATTCACATACAACTTTAAATGAGACGCTAGTTTTCGCGTATCGCATTCTATCGCAATACTAGTTGACCACTAAGCTTAGTTGCTAACAATTATAAATAGCATACGTTTAATGTTATAACTCTAGAATTACCTCCATGCCAAACGAGAATATATCGATATCGGAATCCAACACGAACACTAACTCAAACACGAACAATAGCCCTCAAAGGAATGCGATTGAACCTTGGTACCCGCACGTATATGAACATATGAGCCCAAAACCATGCCGCTTACGAACTATTGTTACCAGCGAATGAACCCGAACCGTCTTCTCAAACATGACATGGCGCCTTAACCTGAGTGAACCGCAAACTCGAATAACCCGAATCTGCCCGAACTCAGCCCGGACATATTGATCGCTTTCGAGCCGCATGATCGGTCATCGTTATTTTGATCAAGACGTTAACACGTCAGAACCACATGAGTATGAACACCAAGTCATAACTTGAGTAGTGTTTAGCACTTTAGCGCGAACCAACTCAGATCATGGTGCCTCTCTTCCTCTTTCTTGTTATGATATCTCAAGAACTCTTTTTAGGTTTATTAGGTTTCATGTCATGAATAATTGACAGAAAATATATAACTTAATAAGGAGATCATGGGCTGAGAGAATATGGGCTTGAGATTTGACAATTTCTAGTTGACTCATACAATGTTGCAACCGTTTATTAATTCTCATTTAAAAGGTTCCTTAATTAGTTTTTATTATCTTTTAATATATGCGTAACTGATATTGTCTTCATCTTAGTAAATATATGTAAATTTTATAAATACATATTTGTCTTGTATTTACAAAAACAAAATTAATTAGTATCTTGAAAAGGCCGGGTAATTTATCCTTTTATTGCGTATATAAGACTCTAGTAGAGTTTAGTACAGTTTAAGTGATTTTTAAATGTCTTAAAAATTTAAATTACTATATTATTATTTTTATTATTATGGGCTTAAATCACTAATATATAGTGTTGGGTAGGTATTTACGATGCTTAGTAATACGCTATAGGAATTAATTCAACGTTTTAGGAAAATGTAAATATTTTGAAATTTCATCATGACTAACAAAACAAGATAAAATAAGATGGGTTAATAGTCGTATCTGGCAAACCGGATTTGGTGACGGATGTCACAGTATCCCCGAGTTGAAAGAATTTCGTCCTGAAATTCAACTCGTTCTATTGCTAGAATTTTGCTTATCGAAAAGAGAAAAAATGCGAGTATTTGGTTTGCATAATATTATTGAGAATAAAATATTCTCCGCTTTAGTTTCATCGAACCTTGACGATTGGGATCTTGTTCTGTTTTTTTATATATCACGATACATGATTTCATTGGGTTCTTTTACGAAGCGTAGTTTGTTGTTTATCTTGATTTTGTTTAGTGGCACATGCAAGTTCGCATCGGCACGACTTTTTTTTTGCATATTAGAATGCATAACTGAGATTGTATAAATAGTGTTTATCAAACATATTCGTATTTGTTTCCAAGTTTTATAGATTGCATTACAAAATTGAAATCAAAATATGACTTAAAGTAAGTTTTTAAGCAACATGGAAAAGACACAAAATCGTAAAACGAGTCAACCAAAAGAGGTTTTTTTTCACAAACTTTCAAGAAACAAAACTTAAGTGGCTTATTGTGACTTTTAGAGCTATAGAGACCCTCTTGCAAAAAATATAAAGTACTTCAAATAATTCAAGCTTTAAAGTGCGTTTATTTACTTTTCTATTAAATGTTTTAAACGATAACCACTTTTGAACATGAATCCATTTGTTAGTAGGTGTAAACCACACTATATATGGATTTTATTTTGTCTGCGCTTTGGTTGTCGACATAATACTAAATATTTAAGTTTAATAACGATTAATGCGGTTGCTATATTTTTTTTTTGAACGACAACTTTATTAGAATAACTATCAAGGAGCTAGAACTTACAAAGAAATCAAATACGGGTGTTGAATCCAACTATCCTAATTAAGTTTGTTTTTACCTCTAGCTAAACACCAATTAAAAGAACGTAAAACAATGTCGTCCAAAATGGCATCCTTTCGTGGTTGTTTGGTCGCAAAAAGGAGCTGATTCCTAAAATTCCACAAGCTCCACCACGTAATGTAAAAAACGCCTTCCAACATATCTTTAAGCTTAGAGCTATCGCGAATTTGCCTTGAAAAAAGGATCCATCTGCAAAAAAGTGAAGGAAAAGCGCTCTTCACTCACCAAATCCCACATCTCCGCAAACACAGTCTCGATTACTTCCCCTCGTCAGGAGAAAGCAATTGAAGAAAAGATGAGCCATATCTTCGGGAGCCTCATCACAAATCGGACAAGAAACAGAAATTATCGCAACGTTTCTTCTAGCCAGATTAGAACGAGTAGGAAGACGATCAAGGAACATCTTCCAAGCAAAAAAAAATATTAAATTTAAATAAATCCCGGAATACACTTACCACCAACCGCGTAGGACGGTCCGCTTTGGGAAAAGCAAGATCATCAAGTATATTGCGGACATCCTTACTAACCCGGAAAAACCCCATCGCCTCCATTCAACAGATCACAAAAAACCCTTCGATCCTCCGAATTAGAAAGAATAACCGACTCAAGCAGGGTCAAGAGGTGTTCTAATTGTTGAGATTCAGCCCCACCCCTAACAACACGACGAAAGGAAGAAGATAAATCAGCTTGAAGCTTCTCGGCAACTGAGCTATCTTTGGCAGACTCTAAGGCGAATAACCGGGGGAACAAATGCTGAAGTTGAGTTTCTCCAATCCATACATCTTTCCAAAACTTTGTATTCAGCCCATTGCCAACCCGAATCCTGCAATGAGACATAATGTCGACACCTTGCACCTTGAGAGAGTTCATCTCATTGATGATGGAACCCCATAGCGAAGGATGAGCAGCAGATACAACCTGAGTATGGGCACCATGAATGAAAGATATGACCCGACACCATAGGGAACCATCTTGAGATAAAAAACGCCAAACCCATTTAGCAAGAAGGGCTCTATTTAACGCAAAAAAACTGGATACCCCCAAACCACCATACTTTTTAGCAGCGAGCACTTTAGACCATTTCACCCATGCTATCTTCCTATCACCCTCTTGAATACCGTTGAAGAAATCTCTACGAAGACCTTCCATTGTGTTAAGCACTGACTTGGGAACCTTAAAAAGGGACATATTGTAAATGGGAGTGGAACCAAGAACCGATTTTAGGAGTGTAAGACGACCCCCAATAGAAAGAGTCTTGAGTTTCCACTTAGATAACCTCTTTCTGAGCTTAGTAACCGTTTCGTCCCAAGCCTTAACCAACGACATATTACCACCAACCCTAACCCCCAAGTATTTGAACGGAGATTTCATGACCAAACAACCAAGAGAGTATGCAGCCGCGGACACAAGATTATCGGGAATACCAACTCCAAGAAGATGACTTTTATTGAGATTAATCGACAGACCTGATAGCAACGAGAAACATCTAAGAATATTAAGTATACCTTTTAAGTTATCATTTGACCACTCGCCAATAAACACCGCATCATCCGCATAGAAAAGATGTGAAATGGTAAGAGAAGAGTCTAACTTGATACCGGTGAAAATGCCCGCATCGATTGCACGGGAAAAAGATAAGTGAAGAGACTCCATTACAAGAATGAACAAAAAAGGGGCCAAAGGATCCCCCTGCTTCAACCCACAGTGAGCTTGAAATTCAGAAGTCGGACTTCCGTTAACAAGGATAGAAGCCTTACTCGAAACTAAGCTGCCCCGAACCCATGAGCGCCACTTGAACCCGAAACCAAAGGAATGAAGAACATCATCCAAATAATCCCATCGAATAGAATCGTAAGCTTTAGCAAAATCTACCTTGAAGATCATGGCCTGCTGACTTCTTATTTTACACCGAGCTAAAATCTCATTAATGATGAAAGGACCGTCAAGAATCTGCCGATTGGGGAGGAACGCTGTTTGCACATCCGAGATGAGATCAGAGATGACCATCAACAGGCGAGAAGCAAGGATTTTTGTAACAACTTTGTAAAGGCACCCTATTAAACTGATAGGGCGATAATCATTAACAACTTTCGGGTCTAAAGTTTTCGGGATGAGAACAACAAATGAAGAGTTACACCCAGTAGCGAACGAACCATGCTCGAAGAACCACTGGACAGCAGTACACAGATCAGGACCAACCACATCCCAGAACTTACGAAAGAATTCAAATGTAAAACCGTCCGGCCCAGGGGACTTGTTCTCGCCACAAGCCCAAACAGCATCACGAATTTCATCACACAAAACCGGAGATTCCAAATCTGTAACCTGTTCGGAGTTAAGTCTATTAGGAAAGCAGAAGTTAAGTCTACCACGACTTATGCCCGGTTCTTGGAATCTGTCAGCAAAGTGAGATCGGAATTCATCTTTAACGCGACTAGGATCGTCCACCCATTCACCTTCTACCATAACGCCTTTGACAGAAAGGTTAGCACGCTTCCTATTAATAACTCCATGAAAGAATTTAGAGTTTTCGTCGCCCTCAATAGCCCACCGAATTTTCGCCTTTTGCATAAAATCACGGCTGTCCGAAGAATTAACATCTTGAAGTTGCTTCATTGCTTCCATACGAGAGAACATAATTTCATCAGTAACATTACCTTGATCCAGTAACTTATCAATATCGCTCAATTTATCCTTAAGCTCTCGAATTCGAACCGACTGAAGTCTTTTGTAATCGGCAACCCATACACGAATCACTTTTTTCAACATTTGAAGCTTCTTTTTGAACCGTATCATCCCATTGCCATCTTCCATGATGAAAGAATTCCAGGTAGACGTGACCATCTGTTCGAATCCAGCAAGTTTGAACCAAGAATGATAAATCCGAAAAGGAGTAGCTCCATAATCCGAGGCAAGTTCTCTAAGCAAGATAGGACGATGGTCTGAAAGGTGTCTGTCGAGACAGATGGCCGAAATGTGAGGAAATAGAGAAAGAACTCCGTCAGTCACTAAAAAACGATCTAATTTGCTCATTTTAGAAGCCGAAGTATGAGCCTAAGTAAAGGAATACCCTTCCAACTGAATGTCATTTAGACCCGAACTTGAAATAAAAGAATTGAAAGTGTTTGCCCCTTGTGCAGAAAAACTAAAACCCCATCGTTCCTCTGGACACCTGACTTTGTTGAAATCTCCCACCACCATACTCTCACCATTCCATCGATTGATAAGAGAAGAAATATAATTCCACAACATACGTTTAGAAGTGAATGATTGAGGCGCATAAACTGAAATCATTAATAATTACATCTTCGAAGGAATCCACGTTCCATACAAGGCAACAAAATTGTCGGAAATAATGTGATGTTCTTTATGGAAGATATTAGAGTCACATGCATAAAGAATACCTCCTGAACTACCAAGAGCTTCACTAACAATATAACCAAAGCTGTAATTACCCCATAGATATTTAATCTCCATTTCTGAAATTTTCTCCATTTTAGTCTTTTGAATAGACAAGAAACTAACTTTATGTTTGACAGTTAACTCTTGGATCCATTCTTTTTGACCTTGGAACCGAGGCCTTGAATGTTTAAGGACAAACAATTCATCGGGGAGCCTCGTGCGCTCCTTGTGATCTGATGATATTCTCCATATCCCTACATGCACCTCCGCTATACCCACGAACCAAAACCCACTTAGCACAACTCACAGCCGTACAAAATCCCATATACGCGAGTCATTTCATCTACTGGACCTTCTAAAATACCCGCCCTCCCTTAATCGTGAGATCCCTTTATCATCCCCTCAATTAGCAGTTAAGTTTGAATTCACTCTCACGAACCCACCCTCGAAAATGCGAGAGTTACAGCCCTCTGACTTACTTTGAGACCGAACGAATTCAACATCTTCTATATGTTGGTCCTCTTGAACATGTGAATTCTTAACTGGTGTAAAACCAGGGGGATATGGAATGCTAGTATCCGTACCAGATTTACCAACGTCCTTGTCACGTTTATTGAGTAACTCATAGATGTTGAAAGGGTCTGCCGAACCCTCTTTAGCATTAGGCGACTGACCTTCATCATTAACGCACTCCTTTTCATCTGCATTATCTCCAAAGAAAGTGTCAGAAACAACTTCATTGTCATTCTCGACTTCCACATTATTCAACTTACTAGTCTCAACAACATTTTCAACATCCCCTTTAACGGATTCATCGTCTGAATAATGTACCACCTCAGGAGCATCAATGAAAGACGAAGACCAAACAAAGAGTTCTTTAGCGCGAACCCTAAAAACCTTCCCTTTCACTATGATCTTGAAAGATTCAAGAATGTTATCCGCCTGATTGGTCTTAATACAAAGACGTTTCCTTGCAAAGAGATCGTCATTACCATCGTCAACCTCCATCACCTCACCCCATTTTGAGCCTATCTTAAGAAAAGTAGTACGAGACCATGCATGAAGGGGCACCCCCTCTATATCAACCCAAACGATCCGTTCGTTAGCAACGAAATCCTGTTGAGCATTGCATAAACGACTAAACCAAGACGCAACACCCATATGTTTCATGAATTTAAGTTTAGCTTTGGTTGATTGCAGCTTAATCATAACCCACAGTCCGCCTAAGTAGGCAAGTTGAACATTGGGAAACCCCTCGTTAGACAACAACACACGAAGGTTATTAATAGAGGAGAACTGTCGAACCTCGCCCATAACAAAGTTATCGAGATCATTAGATACCAAACAAGAATCGTCTAAAACCAGCGCAGGCATCGAAGAGTCTCGTAAAGGAGAGACCAGTAAAACCTCGGGAGGCATGCCCGATTGTGATTGACCTTTTAACACTTGAACATATGAGTTGCTTACACCATTAGAACCAGGTTGTTTAATATCCCCGTACAAGTTATCACTCTTGCCCCCACCATCAAACTTTGAAACAGGTTTCTTAGTGTTCACAGGGTTTCTATGGAACCTAGCAATGTTTGCGTGTAACTTAAGATGATCATTCCAAATCGTGCACAAGTTATTCACCAACCTTTCATCATTGAAAACGTTAATAAATCGAACAAATCCAAACCTCTTACCAGCTTTCGACCGTTTGATGGGGATAAAAGCATCCACAACATGTCCATATTGCTTGCAAGAATGAAACAAATCTTTTGCAGAGAACGAGTCAGGGAAGTTGCTAACAAAAATAAATGTAGAAATCTTAGCCACATCTTCCTCCTTAGTTCTATAGCTGCCCATTATAAATTCACAGGAAAACCTTTCAGCCACCCCCAAAATGAAATCTAAAGAACACGCCAATTCAATTAAAGAATAATTACGAATCAAAATTAAAGAGAGAATCCCAACCCCCGGATTATCAAATGATCACAGCAAAAGTAGGGAGCGATCAGATCGCAAGCCTACTCCACTTACATTTAACAGCGACAAGGTTGAAATAAACAGCAAAGATTAGATCACATAAATCAAGCGTTAATCGAAGAATGGTGTCAACCAAAATCGAATTAGACGTCATGATGATTAGGGTTTGCTCAGCGCCGTCAAATCAAAGAGGTGAGGTATTTGGATTAAAGGGAGATCTATAAGAATGATTAAGGAAGAACAATTAATGTGTTTAAGATGACGAGATCGGATCAAGATCCAGGAAGATGTGTTTAAAATGAGAAAAAAAAATCCCCAACTTGAATCCTTTTGATTAAAGGCAATATAACCCAATTATATTTAACTGGCAATCACAACATATATTTTAAATTATGAGATGTGATTTAAATCTAGTGGCAACCAAAGGAAAGTGTATGAATGCCACACAAATCGCTCAATGAAGACCAACAAAGAAAAGACTTTAAATCATTTATCGATAAGTCGTGCATTCCACTTAATACCAATATGTATTCTCTAGGATTATCGTAGCTCAACAAGGGAAATTTAATGAGAGTATGTGAAGCAACGAAAAAGAGATTACCAGTATGCAAATTACGAACATGTCAGAAATTCAAGAGGGCACGCAAAAGAACATCCGTACAATTATAACAACGATGAAAAGAACGAATATAAAGAATGCTCCATACAAACGAATTACGAATCAAAAGGAGTGTAGAGAGTCATACGTACAGTCATAATAGCGATCCAAAAAGAACGAAGGTGGGGAATAATTCGTAAAAATAATAATGATGAAGGAATGAACGTAATAAATCATTCGTACGAAAACAATAACAATTAAAATAACGAAGACAAAGAGACATCCGTACAAACATATTACGGATCAAAAGAAGAAGTATAAAGCGAATATCAAATCAAAGGCTATGAAACATATAAAATATTTCACAGATGCAAATAGATACGATACAATGCCATGGGAATCTTTTAAAATAAAAGATAGAATATCTTTACCAATAGGGAACGCAAACGAAAGAATCAACAAAACGCACAATGACAAAAGAATCACATATCAAATTAACGATACGTATCAAGATCGATAAATGAGAAAGGTAGAATTCTTATACCAATAATATTTTACCCGAGAGAGCCAACTAAACACTGTTTTTATGAAAATCACTTTAAACATTGTTAGGAACAAAAAAGTCTCGGTCACTTCCAATATTAACTAGTCAAAGCCCGTAGTTAGTCAATGTTTTGTTTATAATCTAATATGGCCCAAAGGCCCATGGAAAGCCTTACAAGGCCCATGGCCGGCCACACTTGGAGTATAAATACCCTCTTCATGCCTTGGAGATGGTGTTGGTTAGTTGTATGTTTCATTTTCACTAAATGCATTTCATGTTCTTTACTTTCTCTCACTAGAAAATACATCCTTCCTTC
The DNA here is from genome assembly GCA_026074375.1 of Tanacetum coccineum. Taxonomy (NCBI): domain Eukaryota; kingdom Viridiplantae; phylum Streptophyta; class Magnoliopsida; order Asterales; family Asteraceae; genus Tanacetum; species Tanacetum coccineum. Next base: position 49,590 of record BQNB010013410.1, on the reverse strand, counting down.
CACTTTCTCTCTCTAGTTCTTGGTTCATACATCAAAGATTACTTGTATTCTACAATTGGTATCAAGAGTCATGGAGTGATTTGTTTAGTTTTTGTGTTTGTTTTCTTTTTGGTTTGATTTCGTACGCATCTTTCTTCTTTTTCTTTTGTTTTCGAAGCTTAGACATACACTAAAGGATCATTTACTTAGGTAAAGTTGATCTAGTATCTTTGGATATAGGTGTATTTGCTTTGGATCAAAGAAAATCTCATTTTTGTTCATCTTTTGTTTTCAAAAAACCTTATAAAGTACAAATCTTGATTTTAAAATTTTCGGCTTAAAAACCATAAAGTTGTCATTTTTAAGGTACCTATAGGTTTAAGAATACTAGTTGTACAAGAAATTTTGGGAAAAAACAATCAAAAAGGTGTCTTTTTGTGTTTTAAAGATTTTGAGTTTCGTCCGTGTGTTACCCTAATTCGCAGTGCACGAATTGGCAATTTAGTGTTACCCAAATTCGCTATACCTAAATTAGCAATTTCTGTTGTATCCAAATTCGCAATATCCGAATTAGCAATTTCTGTTGTAGCCGAATTCGCAATACCCGAATTAGCAATTTCGTTGTAGCCGAATTCGCAATATCCGAATTAGCAATTTATGTTTTAGCCGAATTCGCAATACTCGACTTAGCAATTTCAGTTATATCCGAATTAGGAACTTCAGTTGTAGCTGAATTCGCAACATACGAATTTGCAACACCCAAATTTGCAATTTGATTAAAAAAACCCGAATTTGCAATTTGTTTAATCAACTGAATTGGCAACAAAAACTTAAAACTCAAATTGATTAATCAAAATTATACGGTTTATTTCTTTGACTTATAAAATCCCGTGAAACACTCACATGTTTTCCCAGTTTTGTCAAGAATTATAAAATCCCATGTAGTTTCAAGACTTAAAACACACAAGACAACACCCTCAAACACAATTACTTTCTATCACCGCTCGATCAAACAGTAATCTTTGAACATACCAATTTATAAATGGCGACTCTTGCTGACAAAGCGATTCTTTCGGGTGCTGACAATCGTCCACC
>BQNB010013410.1:36891-48271 GCA_026074375.1 Tanacetum coccineum | reverse complement strand
GAACACATATCCAGTCTGAGACTTCATGTCATCAGCATCAATCAGATATCCAGCATCAGTGTAGCAAGAAACTCTGAGCTCTCGTTTCGTATCACCTTCGTAAATAAGAAACATAGCCTTAGTATTGCGAAGATACTTTATAATGTTCTTTAGAGTAGTCCAGTGAAATTCACCTAGATTCTGTTAAAATTGACTTGTTATGTTCTGTGCGAACCTAACATCAAGATGAGTACATCTCACAACATACATAATTGATGCAATAGCCAAGGTGTATATGATATTTTGCATGCGATGTATTTTAGCAGGTGTTGATGCACCTTGTGATTTACTTAATTTCAGTTTTTTTTGCATTGGGATAGTTCCACGTTTGGAATTTTCCATGTAAAATCTCTTTATGATTTTCTCAATGTAAGCACTTTGACGTAAACCAATTAATCGCTTTAATCTATCTCGGTAGATCTTAATTCCAAGAATGTATGCAGCTTATCCTAAATCTTTCATAGCAAAATATCTTCCAAGATAGGATTTTACATCTTGTAACATTGGAATATTGTTTCCCATGATCAATATGTCATCGACATATAAGATTAGGAAAGTGACATAACTCCCACTAGCTTTTACATATACACATGGCTTATCATGATTTTGACTAAATCCAAAATTCTTTATTTCATCATCAAATCGTTTATTCCATTGCCTAGATGCTTGATTAAGTCCATAAATGGAACGTTTGAGCTTTTTGTGCGAACGCAACATCAGGACGAGTACATCTCACATCATACATAATAGATCCTATAGCCGAAGCGTAGGGGATATTTTGCATGCGCTGTTTCTCAGCAGGCGTTGAAGCACCTTGTGACTTACTCAATCTAAGCTTTTCTTGCATTGGGATCGTTCCACGTTTGGAATTTTCCATATAAAATCTTTTTAAGATTTTCTCAATGTAAGCACTTTGATTTAAACCAATTAACCGCTTTGACCTATCACGGTAGATCTTGATTCCAAGAATATATGCAGCATCCCCTAAATCTTTCATAGCAAAACTTCTTCCAAGATAGGATTTTACATCTTGTAACATTGGAATATTGTTTCCCATGAGCAATATGTCATCGACATATAGAATTAGGATAGCGACATAACTCCCACTAGCTTTTAGGTATACACATGGCTCATCAGGATTTTGAGTGAAACCGAATTTCTTGATTTCATCATCAAATCGCTTATTCCATTGCCTTGATGCTTGCTTAAGTCCATAAATGGAACGCTTAAGTTTGCATACATGGTTAGGATATTTTGGATTCACAAAACCCTCAGGTTGCTCCATATAGACTTCTTCGGAAAGATGTCCATTGAGGAAGGCGGTTTTGACATCCATTTGCCATATCTCATAGTCATAGTACGCGGCTATAGCTATGAGAATCCTTATAGCTCTAATGTCTGCAACAGGAGAAAAGGTTTCTTCATAATCAACCCCGTAGGTTTGAGTGAAGCCCTTTGCTACAAGACGAGCTTTAAAGATGTATACTGCACCATCCATGTCAGTCTTTTTCTTGAAAAGCCACTTGCTACCAACGGTTCTAGCATTGGGAGGAAGCTCAACTAAGACCCATACATCATTGTCTTTCATGGATTGCATTTCCACATTCATCGCATCAAGCCATTTCTTGGATTCAGGATCCAGCAATGCAGCTTTATAGTTAGCGGGTTCACCGAGATCCCCTAACTCATGTTCCTCAGCATCGATGTATAAGCACATGCGATCTGGGGCACGGCGTGTCCTTGAGGACTTTCGAATGGGATTGATATCACTTTGAGGTTCATCAATTTCTTGATCATCCTCTTCATGATTTAAGCTAGTGTCTACAAAAGGATTTGTATCTTCTTCTTGAATTAGTTCAAGATCTTCCACACTCCCACTTGCTTTCAGATCTATAAGATTATTCTCAAAGAACTCAGCATTCCGAGCAACAAAAACTTTGTTCTCAGATGGGTTGTAGAAAGAATATCCCATTGTTTCTTTTGGGTATCCTACGAAGATACACCTAAAAGATCTAGGATCAAGTTTTTCAGGTTTGGTAAGTGTATCACGCTTAACAAGTGCCTCACAACCCCAGACTTTTAAGTAAGACAACTTAGGGGCTTGCCCATGCGATATTTCATATGGTGTCTTATCAACCTTCTTAGCTGGAACCATGTTGAGAATGCGTGCAGCAGTCTCAAGGGCATAATCCCAAAAGGACTTTGGTAGAGTAGTTTGACTCATCATGGATCGAACCATGTCTAGTAGTGTTCGATTTCTCCTTTCTGACACTCCATTGTTTTGTGGCGTGAAGGGAGGAGTGCGATGGGCAATAATTCCATGCTCTTTTAGATGATCCAAAACTCATGACTCATATATTCACCTCCACGATCAGAACGTAGTGACTTAATGGTCTTTCCGAGTTGGTTTTCTACTTCCTTTTGAAATACCTTAAAGGTTTCAAACACTTCATGTTTATGTTTCAACAGGTAAACATAACCATAACGACTGAAGTCGTCAGTAAAAGTGACGAAGTAGCTAGCTCCTTGTCTTGACACTATTCTGAATGGGCCACATACATCGGTGTGTATTAGTCCAAGTAGATCTTTAGCCCTTTCCACTTGATGTGAATAGGGTTTTCTTGCCATCTTACCAGACAAGCATGAAACACACTTTCCTAATGACTCAATGTCAATAGAATTGAGAAGTCCATCATGTTGCAACTTTTCAATGCGTTTCTTGCTAATGTGTCCAAGACGACAGTGCCACAAGAGAGAAGAGTCTAAATTAATTTTGGCTCTTTTATTGGTAATTGCATACATAGAACTATCGTTTGTATTAGAACAAGACATATCAATTTCAAAAATACCATCCCGTGGGACAGCCATAAAATAAACTAGATTATTCTTTGAAACTGAAATAACATTGTTATCATCAAAACGATTAATAAATCCATCGTCAAACAAACGCAAAACTGAAATAACACCTCTAGTAATAGAGGGAGCATAATGACAATTGTTCAAGACAATAACTAATCCACTAGGGAGCTCTAAATGATAGGTTTCAATTTCTTCAACGGCTGCACGATGACCATCGCCCACGTACAGACTCAAAGCACCTGGTTTTAGCTTCTTACTTCCATGTATTCCCTAGGTAGTAATACAAATATGAGTACCACAACCAGTGTCATAAATCCAAGATTTACTAGAAAGAATAGAGTTTTATGGTGAAAATACCTGAAGTGCTAGCTCCCTGAGATAACTTCTTCTTTTTCATCAACTCGACGAGATACACGGGACAGTTCCTTATCCAGCCCCAACTTCACCACATTAGTGGAAAATTGCGTCCTTTGCTCGGTTATCCTTCTTAGGTGGTAGAGGAGTCTTAGGTTTAGGAGCAAATGGTGCATTGCTATGTGCATAACCCATCTTGCCTTTACCTTTACCATGACCCCCCTTAGCAGCTTTGTGCGGTTTATTTTTCTGGTTTTTCTGAACCCTTCCTGCTCGTATTGCATGAAGTGCATGATTAACATCTTTCTTTGGCAGCATTTCTTCATGCAGCTTAAGCATGGCATGTAGTTCATTCACGGTCTTCCCCATGCCGTGCATATTAAAATTCTGCACGAAGCTGGCAAAATCCTTATTCAGAGAGACTAAGATAAGACTCACTGCAAGGTTTTGACCAACTGGTTGACCGAGTCGGTCCAAGTTGTCAAAGTAGCCCTTCATCTTTAGAACATGTGAGCTAACAGAATGACCTTCCTCCAGCTTGCAAGTGTGAAATTCTCTCACAGTCTACAGGAGTTCCTGTTCAGCTTGTTTGGAAAACATAGCTTTTAGTTCCTGGAGCATGTCATAAGCACCAAGATGAGCTAGATTCCGTTGGATATCTAGGTCCATGGTTAACAGCATGAGCACATCAACTTCCTTTTGCCCTTTAACCCATGCAGCGTGAGCTGCAAGAGCCTTAGGAGGAACTTGTTGTCCAGGTTGTGCAACTGGTGCAGCAGGAATAGGATGCTCAAGGTAATTTTCCTTGTCTTCAGTTGAAAGTACCAAACGTAGTTGTCTGTACCAATCAATGAAGTTGGGTCCAGTGAGTTTTTGTTTCTCGAAGAAACTCCTGAATACCGAATTGTTTCCGACTGAGGTAGTCATCTACAATAAAAGTTCAAACAATTAGTATTTTCGATAATTAAATTCTTAATAGAATTAACTACCCAATTAATTTACTAATTAAGACTAAGATCCAACTTGCAGTCCCACTTATTACCCAAGGTCTGACCAGGATGTAAACAAGTGGGGCAAGAGGTAAGCGTCGAGCGTTAATTGCATTTTAATGCAACTCTTAGATTTATGATACTTGTCAAAACATTAGTCAGCATGTAATAATGTTAAGAGCATGTTTAGTATCATCTTATGCCTCGGGTCCAGGGTCTGACCAAGAGACTCGAATTAAGTCGACCAAACGAGAACGTGTAAAAATCGTCAAAGGTCTGACCAGTAGGCGAAATTCACCATGGGTTGGTAGGGGTCCAGGGTCTGACAAAGAGACTCAAACCAATTGCACGTGCTCTACGGTTGGATGACATAGACTTAAAATTTTCCTAGAGGTATGCACATAAATGTGTTAAAAGGCGTGTACAAAGAAGCATGCAAAACAACTGTGACACTAATTTTTAAAAACCTTTAATAATGACACTGTAGTGACATGCCATGGTTCATGGTAAATCCAATCGAACTCACAAAAAGCAGAGAAACCGGTCAGCGCGAAGCATATTAAAAATCTTATTTCTTTAGGGAATTACGTGAAAACGACCTGCCTTAAACTTCTCTTATAGTTTGTTCTAGTGGATGAGCCGTACTTCTCATGAGTCCATAGCGTCCAGTTTTTAATTCAAGAAAAACTAGTTTCATTAGTTTAACGTCTTATAAATTTTTCACAAAAACAGTTTTTCACGTAACAAATGATTAGTCACCATGAGCATGCATTAGGCGTGTAAAATTAATAGACATACATCAACATCATCTTTTTATACATATGGCATATTTATTTAGGTGTGTAAACAATTAGACATTAAATAATCATGCATACATGGATTCATAATACAAAAGATGACATTAAGCATACAAGTAAACATGTAAAATCCGAGTTTTCTCGCGAGTCTTCCCCAATTGGAGAACCATAAGACCCTCACTAGGTTTTCTGCTAAAGTGCCTAGATCACCCCATTCATCACAAAATTTGTGATTGAGTGGGTCTTATAGCCGGAATAGACAATAATCAAAAAAGGAAGTATACAAGCTAAATTAACAATTTTAATTTTCCTTTTTAACCTATATTAACTTTTAATAGAATTCAAGATCAACATCTACATATTTTATTCATCTTATGGCAAGGATTCGCATATCATTGTCATATTTTACTAGTAAAACATAAATAAAATATATAACGCAGCAGATCATAGCATATGTTTCAATAATAGGCATGTAAATTAGGTGTATAATTAAAACATAAACGTGTAACCCATAAAGCTAAAACGAGTTGGCTCGTGATGCCACTGTTGGGATTTAACATCTAGGTAACCAAGTGACTACGAGTACGCAGCGGATTGGATCTAGTAATAGCATATGGTTAACACGTACATGAAAAGTAAATAGAAAGCGTACCTCTCAGCAATTGATCCTGAAAACGATTAAGTGATTAAAACAATCACCTCTACGGTTGCTCATACAATAACATCAATCGAATACGTTAAGTTTGTCTAGACTTAACTTCACGAACAAACAACACTTGTACCTTCTTGGATCAAAACCCTAATCAAACAAACCTTTGTGATCTTGAACCAAAAACCTTTATCATCGAATTAGGGTTTATAAGAAACCCTAATTAACCAAAATACCCTTAAACCGAATTAAACAACCCGAAAACCATAGTTGGGATTTTTAACTTCAAACCAGGAAACCACAAACACCACGTGTATAATTCTTGAATGTCGATCAAGGAGAAACAAGAGAAAATTGATTAAACCTTTGTGGTTTAATCGAATTCGGTGTGGTAGTAGAAACCGAAAAACCAAAGAACCCTTTGAGAGGGTTTAGTGAAATTGGTGGGAAAAGAAACAAAGAAAAACTGAATATGATTTTGAGGGTTATAAGATCGTATCTATTGTGATGTAGGGTATGAGGTATATATAACCTCCAATCCCTAGTCTAGATAACTTAGGAAACAAATCCTATTATAATCACAATACCCTTTTCTTTTCCTTATCCAAAAATGAATACAAGATCCCATAGAATATTCCAAAACAGTTCCTGGAAGTTTGAATCATATCCCATAGTTTCTAGCTCATTAAGACATAACAAGTTTATGTCTTAATTCGTTTAAGTCCTTGTGGTTTTATAACGTGAAGTACTAAACGTATTCTCCGTATATTAACGTGTGTGCCCCTAATAGGCTCACATATTCGTAACGTATTCGTGCTAGTCCGACTACCATAACCCAACATAATCCACTTTTGCATCATCTATCTTTTACTTTTTAGTGACCTCTTGTTCCATCTCAGTGTCTTCTCTCTTTAAACTGCTCTCTTCTGCTATAGCTTTCTTTGAACTTTCTTCCACCATCTCAGTTCTATAGTCAACAAAGGTATTTACCCATTTTATTGCTTTGTCAAACAATTCTTTAATTTCATCAAAGGACTTATTCTTCAAACTTTTTGGCTTCCATCCTTCCATGTTTTTCAGATAAGTACACATGATAGTCCTTTGTTGAGCTCTTGTAGGTGGTCTATTCCTCTTCTCGTCTGCTCTTTTTGCAGCAAAGAACTTTATCATTTTCTCTAAGAGTTGTTGAAATAATTTAGCCCTTTCTTCAATGGTTAACTCTTCTTGTTCTCTTACTTGCAATCTTTCAACTAATAACTTATGAGCCTCAATCTTTGCCTGAATATCATTCCATTCTTCAGTTAAGGCAACATTGGCTTCATCAATTTGTTGAGCTTTTTCTCCGGAAAGCCTTTCTTCTTCTTCTTCATCTTGTAGCTTGAAGGCAAGTTCTTTATCAATCCTTATTTGTTCTTTCTTCTTCTTTGGCAGCTCAGGTTTTATCAACTTAGCTTTACCCTTATCCTTGAGAACATGTGTTGGTTGTTTTAAAGAAACTGTTGGTGTAGATGCTTCTTCTTGTTCATGAAACATAATCCCTTTAGCTTTAGGTTTTAAGCTCTTCAAAGCTGCAAGTACTTGAGCTAAAGTAACTTCATCAATAGTTAAATCTTTAGCAGCTGTTGTAGTTGTAGTTGTAGCAGCAGCATCAACAGGCTTACTGGCATTAGTAACTTCAACAACTTTTTTAGGAACTGCTTTTTCAACAAATACTTCCTTACCTTGTAGCATACTAGCATCAAACATTTCTTCATCATTGAACCTCCCCTGATTCTCTGCAGTTTGATCCACCAAAGAAATTCCTTCATCAGTATTAATATCAGTTATTCTTCTCCCCTGTTTGGATGCATCCAAGACACCCTAACATTCTTCATCTAAAGATACTACCCTTGCTGACAATCCAACCTTGTATAATCCTTTAAACCCAGAGTTCTTTTCTTTTTCTTTCCTTAAAGCTTCTTTACCCTTATCTTCAAACTCTTAATCTCAGCAGATTGAGTGATTTTATCCTTCTCCAAATCAAGAACTTTCTTTTATAGGTTGGTACAGAGTTCCATCAATTCTTTTAGTTGCATTATATCCTCATTACTTTGAGGCGTGTTAACTCCTCCAAAAGGTGATTCATTGGAAGGTTTAGATACTTTCTCAAACCTAGTCTGAGCAAAAGTACATGCCATAGTTTCTTGGCACCTGGGACCACCACCTGAATCAGCTCCTAAGGAACTAAACTCATTAGGTGTTGCCTTGGATCGGGTTTTAACAATGTTACCAATGTCCTGCTCTACTTCTAAGCTAGAAGCAGTAGTGGCAGCCCTTACCAAACTATCTCCCCTCTCCTTACGGACAGCCTCGTCTGCTTCAGTATCAATAGGACCACTAGGCTAAGGAACCTCAGTGTCCTTTCTAGGCTTCCTAAGTTTTTGGGTCTTTTAAGGTTTAGATGTGGATGGTTAAATAGTTGTGGGTGTGTGTTAGGGATCAATGGATATTGTTGAACCTTCACCCATATCAGCTTGTTGTTGTACCATCATTATGGCAAACAAAGGTGTAAGCTTTCCAGAAAATCCCTTATTATCCCTTCTCATATTAGCAAATACCTTCTTTGTGTGAAAGGGTGCAACATAAACTTCTTCATGAGCTGGCATGTATTTCAGTTGTTGATTCACAAAGACTTGGACAAACCTTAGATACAATAAGAACTTTCCAGCCAAATTATCCACATTTCCAACCATTCCATCAAAAATATACTTTGAGAAATTAAACTTCTGGTTAGTTGCTAAACATATAATTACAAATGCCATTATACTGCTAAACTTATTCCATGCAGTAGTCTTAGCACTTAAACATTGGGTAATTGTGTGAACCATAAACTTCCATTGAGGTGAAAAGAATGACTTATAGAAAGTTAACTTCTGAGAAAGTTTTTCATAACCCATGAGTGTAAGTTGTTCAAAGATTGTAGCATTAGGCAAACAATCAACACCTTCAGCATCTTCCAATTAAAGATCTCTTCTTATAGATGCTTCACTGATCATAACCTCCATCCCATCTACTATGGCATGAATCTTAGCTTCACCATCAATAGTGTCGAACATAGCAGTTGCCCAAAATTCTTAAATACATGAAACATAGATAGTTGGGTTAACAGTTAAAGCATACTTTATTGGGTTTGCGTTTAGAAAATCCAATATCTCCTCAAACCCAGCACATTCTGTGGGTTTCTCCAAAAACGCAACCATGTTATAAGTAGCAGGGAACTTTAGGGTCGTCATTGATCTTGGGTTTTGATGATGAATGATGAAATTGAGTTAGGGCTTGTAGTTAGAGAGTATTTAACAGTACGAAATTGATTAAGTGAATGATTGAAACCCTCAATTACAGTATTTATGTAAGTACCATCAACATCAGTAACTTGAAGCAGTAGTAGTAAGTTAAGCCTAGCAGCATTAACTTAGACCAGCATAAACTTTAACCTAGTAGTAGTAACTCAGCAGCATTAACTTATGCCTAACAGCAGTAAATTTGAAGCACTATCATTAACTATGAGTCATCAGTATCAACTTCAATTTCATTTCACACAGCTTCTCCATCATTAATCTATCATAATAATAGATTCTTTAAAAATTAAGAAAACACAATCCTTTTTTTCTATTTTTGTTCACTATCTCTTAATACTTTTACTCCTAATATCACTCTATCTGTTTTTATCACACAGCTCTCTTTCTGTTTTTATTCTCACCATTTCTCTCAATTCTTTTGCTCACTAAATCACTCTTTTTTTTAAATCAATCCATCACTCTTTTCCTTAAGCTTTTCCTACAAAATGTTAGTCCATAAACACAATCTATACCAATTTATACTTAACAGTATTAAGTATAACTAACAGCAGAAACTCAGTAGTATTAAGTATAACTAGCAACACTATTTATACTTAACAGCAGAAACTTAGCAGTATTAAGTATAACTAGCAGCACTAATTATACTTAATAGCAGAAATATTTAGTGACTTGAATAACAGTACTGTTTCATTCAAAACTCTACAAAAACATTAAGTTATTAAAGATTTAACATTCCAATACTAGCAATCAAATATTAAAATCTACTACATCAAAAGCTTTTGTAAGCAAATCTGCAACATTCTTGTCAGTATAGATTTTAACAGTTTGAATTAATTTCTTCTTATTGCTATCTCTAATAAAATGATGTTTTATCTCTATATGTTTTCTTTTTGAATGAAAAACTAGATTTTTAATTATGCAAATAGTACTGTTATTGTCAATAAAAATTTTGGTATGCATAAAATTGTACCCATAATCAAGCAATTGATTTTGAATCCAGAGTACTTGTCCACATCAACTTAAAGCAGCCACATATTCAGCTTCTGTTATGGAATTAGCAACCACAGTTTGTTTCTTGCACTGCCATGATATTATTCTACTTCTAAGATATTGACATCCTTTAGTTGTAGATTTTATATCCAAGCTTGCTCCAGGATAATCACTATCAGTGTATGCTACCAAATCAAAAGGTGAATCTTTTGGATACCAAAGGCTCAGTTTTGGTTGACCTTTTAAGTACCTAAAAATTCTTTTCACAGCATGAAGATGTGAAACTTTTAGATTGACTTGGAATCTTGCACATGTACACACTACAAACATTATGTCAGGTCTTGAAGAAGTAAGGTACATTAATGAACCAATCATTGATCTATACATGTGAACATCTACTTCTTCACCATCTTCATCCTTCAGCATAGGCTTCTGAGTTTCTATTGGTGTGCTTGCTGTTTTGACATCTTTAAATCTAAATTTCTTCAAAATTTCAGCTACATATTTATCTTGACTAATAAATATGCCATCTTTTTTGCTTTACTTGCAATCCTAAGAAGAATGTAAGTTCTCTTATTGAACTCATTTGAAATTTTTCATGCATTAATTTTTCAAAGGCATTACATAACTCTTTCTTTGTAGAACCAAAGATGATATCATCCACATATACTTGAACTAACAAGATATCACCTTTGTGCATTTTGATAAATTAAGTTTTGTCAATCTTTCCTCTTTGAAACCTATTGTCCAATAAGTATGTTGACAAGGTTTCATACCATGCTCTTGGTGCTTAATGTAATCCATAAAGTGCCTTTTCAACTTTGTATACTCTATCAGGAAAGTTTGGATCTTGAATCCTAGAGGTTGACAAACATATACCTCTTCTTTAATCTTTCCATAGAAAAAATCGCTCTTTACATCCATTTGGTACACCACAAAGTCTTTAAATGAAGCATAGGCTAGAAATAGTCTAATTGCTTCAATTCTTGCAACAGGGGAAAAGACATCATCATAGTCAATCCCTTCTTCTTGTGTATGTCCTTGAGCAACCAATATTGCTTTATTTCTTATCACAATTCCTCTTTCATCCTTTTTGTTCCTAAAGACCCATTTAGTGCCTATTGTCCTTTTCCCATTTGGTAAATCCACTAAAGACTAAACTTCTTGTAATTTGAATTGTAGAAGCTCTTCCTGCATAGCCTCTATCCAGCTTGGATCCTTTAATGCTTGAATGACCTTTTTGGGTTCTTCTTGTGATAAAAAGCAAGCAAACAAATAGTTTTGAAGGTCTTTATGGTTTGTTCTTTGATGGCTGAAAAAGAGATGCGGTTATAGTTAAGGTTTTGACCTTGTTCTCTATAACCA
>BQNB010013410.1:0-33394 GCA_026074375.1 Tanacetum coccineum | reverse complement strand
CGGGAAGTCTAAGGTTGATCTTTTCAAGTAACTTACAAGTAGATAGTAAGTTATGAAGTACCTCTTCCATTATGCAGACATCAAGCAACTCTAGCACTCGCAGGTTCTCGCAAACGATCAAAGGATGGCTACTAATGCGAAGGGGATAGTCTTTTTTTTGAGAGGGCGCGCCGTGTGAAGGGAAAAATAGAGTTTTATACTTAATGTATCTAGGTTCTCACTTGAGAATATCTCATCTGGCAAAGTAATTGAAGCAACGTCATCAACGACTGTGAGACAAAGCTCCTTGAGAGGACTTTTTGAAGCTACACGCTTAATAAACTTTTCAACACGAGTAGACGACTTTGGCTTGCGGATGCCAAAGTGAAGATCACAAGTTATAATTGGTATGTTGTCCTTGTGATACCTTCGTATAGTCCGTCTCATCAACCTCAAGTACCTTTTTTCTTGCTGTTTAGTTAACGACTTGCTGGATTGGCAAAACCTGAGAGTGAGGATGGTAAACCAAGCATGTAGCCATGACTTGGACAAGACGCAGGTGCGGGCTGCATCTTTTGCCGGCAACAATGCTTGAATATGATGAATCAACTCAGGTACATCTTCTAGTTGTCGTCTGTGGGTCAGTCTCATTATCTTCATTTCCTCCATCTGCCACACGAATAACAAAAGACAATCAAAGAGATGGTTATGTTTAGTTTAAAAAAAGTAACAATTGTATTTAGTTAAACAGTTTTAATGTTAGATAATTAGAGTAAGAGCCACCATCTAAAAACCCGCAAAAAGACGGAACATGTTGACTTGATTCTGTATCCATTTGTTTTAGCTTATTTATGGGCGTTTGAGCTTATATGTTTTCGGTTCATATTACATAAGCTCAATTTTTTCGGCTTATTTGAAAATTATGGGCTATAAGTTTGGTATGACATATTAAACTTATATAAGCTCACAAGTCCCAAAATAAACAAAAAAATTGAGGCTTATGAAACATAAGCCGAAAACATATAAATTCATAAGCCCATAAATAAGCTTAAACAAACACCCCGAAGAAACCTTCTAGTCTTCAACAACTTTGCATCTAAGCTAATAGAGTGAAATGTAAACGATACCCAACCTAAGACCCATCTAAACAAAACACAAATCACACACCAAATTTTTGCATCCAAAAAAGTAGTTACCGCTTCGTAATACTCTAACCACTGGGAGAGACAAGAGGGGGCAGGTGGGCACGTGCACTGGTGGCGGCAATTTGTAACCCAACACGATACCCGACCTAAGACCGACACGAAAATTAACACGTTTGGGTTGAGTCTAAATAGGTTTCGAGTCGTGTTCGGGTCAACCCATTGAACCCGTTTATTAAACATATCATGTTCGGGTCGGGTCAGATATAGGTTAAACAGGTCGGCCCGCCAACACGTTTAAGATTTTCTCCAAAAATTTAAAAACTATATATACTTCACTATACGAGTTTAATGGGTCAACCCACAATCCCGTTTAATATGTCACGGGTTAAATGGGTATGAAACCCGTGTAACCTATTTAACCCATATATATACGGGTTTAATAGGTCGTGTTCGAGTTATTTGTAAACGGGTTAGGGTTGACATACGTTTAATAGGCCCGCCAACACGTTTAAGATTTTCTCCAAAAAAAAAATTAAAATTGTAGTATAAATTTTTAAAAATATATGGCAACATTTTGACCTAAATTAACTTAACATTAACACTTAACTAACATATTAAGTTACAATATGAATTGCGATTAAAACGTAATGAGAGATTCGATATACCAATTCATGATTCCTGTAAATGAGGGACATAATTCAAGTAGAGACCCGCCGGTGGAGAATAGGAAATGAGTAAAGAGTTACAAGCTATATTTACATGAAGGCCCTTGTAAATTAATGTTTTAGCCTAAAGCCCTTCGTAAGTTATCAAGTGAATGCTAAAATTTAACATACTTCGAAAGGTGTAAATCGGTAGGAACACCTTGATCTCATGCATTTTTTGATGCCAATTGGACCCTTTCTTAAGGTCTCGACCCAAGGCAATGAGCTTCTACCCCGACGATCAAAGTAGCCAAGAGTTGTGTTTGAGCCCTGATCATTCTCCAAATAATCCTTTATGACCGATCAACTAAGCGTTTGTAGGAATGGCAATGAGGCGAGGTGGTTACCTTCATCCACAAACCCAATTAGCAAACCAAGCTCCATCCATAATGGGATCTTATCGGGGCGCTCCATTGGAGAGATATGCTCCCCCAGATTCGCTCCAATCGTCGTTGCGCAATGCTCCACTAAATACACATTGTTCTCCATTAATTTTATTTTTACATCAAATTTTTTACAAATGTGATTGCATGCAATAATATGAAGAATTAAGGGTGCGTTTGGTATGGGTATATGGGAATGTGGTTATGGGTTTCATAGTAATTAAAGATGTTTGTTTAGTGGGTCCATGAATGAAATGGGTATATCATAGTCATAGACTCATTACCCACCAATTTGGTGTCTATGAAATCCATTCCGTGGGCCCATCTCTTTTCCACTACAAAATTCAAATATCTATACACTTTTTTCATACCATATTTTGTCATCCAAACATAAACAATTGTAATCATACACTTTTTCATATCCATTGTCATTCTACCCCATATTAAATCCGATACCCATTGTGATTCTTAACAACAAACCAAACGGCCCCTAATAATCTACTAATAATATATTAATTAGTAGCCTTTATAACTTTTTAATAAATTAAACATATATAATAATAACCAATTAAAAAAAAATCAAAACCTCTTTCAAAAAATTATAGAAAAGAAATTTTTTTAATCACAACTTGTAATCTTGCAAAAGTATCAAAGTACAAATAATTGATAATATTGGTTTTTTTACATAATAATATATGAATATAAAAGATATAAATGTAGGCTGAGCACGGTTCAAAAACTGGACCGGACCGAAGACCGATATGGTCCAAAAGGCCGGACTGAAATATTCGGTCCAGACCCGTGTCGGTCCAGTCCATGTCGTCGGTCGGTCTGGTCCAACAAGGCAAAATAGTCGGTTTTGCGTAAGACCAAACAGGACCGGACCGAGGACCAACTATGAGGAAACAAGTGGACCGAGGACCGGAGCGAAATACCTTATGTCCGGTTTCTCGGTTCGGTCTGGTCCGCGGTTTGTAATGCTCTGCCTATATATATGTATATATAGTTTCGGGGTGGGGCGGGTTTGGGATGTTGTGCCTCGTCCCCGCCCTAACCTGAAAAAATTCCTCGTTAATGCCCCGAAACATACCCCGTAACCCGATAAGCATTCCCTGCCCGCCTCAAAATTTCAGATTTCAGGTTTTCCCATTGGGTTTGGGGTTTTTTGCTATCTCTAAGCGCTTGTGAAGAAGAATGATACGGCTAGAGCAAGCCCCGATTGCTATTAAATCTTTTCTTAGATACGCATTTTGAAAAAAAATAATTCAGATTAATAGCGATGGTTTTATCACTTGATTTCCATTGTTATGCGATAATTCAACTACATCCATGTACTTAGCATATTATTTTATCAGGGTAAAGCCCATTTACTTAAAAGAAAAGTGTTCCGCAATCTCACCAACATAAATGTTTTTTTTTGGAATTGTCATTACATGTTTCATTTATATGAATATTTTTTATAAGACCAAACTTTTACTACGTAATTTATAAGTAGTCGTGCAAAAATATTATATCGTTGTAATTATAATATTAAAAAAATAAGAGCTATGCGAGATTTTCTTTATTTTCTCTCTCCTCCAAATAATTTCCCTCCAAAATCCACCATTGAAAATTGCACAAAAACATTCATTTCGCTATCATTTTCTAGGTAATTTTCAGTAATAAGTAGTGAGTTTGATTCAGTTTTTTAGTCCGCACATTTTGAGCTTAATTTTGTTGATTTTGAGCGACTATTGTCAAAACCCCCAATTTCGTATTTTTGTAATTTTGGCGCCAATTTTTTGCTTTGTTCTGTTTCTATCGTATTGCGATTATGTTGAATATGAAGAGAACTTCGAAGAGGAAGAAATGTGTACCTAACAAATTTGATGATACGATTTGTGATTTGAATAACAAGAAAACTGTTGATGAACCTGGGGTTAACATGACTGATAACTGTGTGGATAGGGCTCAAACCGAAATACCTAGGGAGGCTGTGAATGAGTAAAATGAAGAGGATGAGATGAGTGTGAAGGAAAGGGCATCAAACGAAATACCTGCTGTGAGATGAATGAAAATGAGAGAGGATGAGAAATGAGTGTGACATGGGAAAGTTGTGGGATGAACCGATAATGACAGAAAAATTCGGCAGCACATAACTTGTAGGATCCAATGAATTGTCAAATTCATGAGGATGGTGTGATTGATTAACAGATTCTTAAGTCTACTAATAAGAATGTTGATGTAATTGCTGATGCTAATGATGATAGCCAGTTGGAAAGCAGTAATGGAAAGTTCTTCTCTTATGTAAAGGATACTGTGACTGCAAACAATGATGTTAATAGGAGTTTGTTTGAGAAACCTATTGAAGTTGATGGTGATGGAAATGAATTTGTGGTATTTGATGATACAATAATCAATGAGGGATGTAAAAGGTGGGATTTGACTCTATGTGGACATTTTGTAGGCCACCAAATGTTCATTAATGAACTGAGGTACAATTTAAGAAGGATGTGGGGGAGAAAAGGCTTTAAGGATGTTGTTGATGTAACAAATGGAGTGTTTTTCATGAAATTCTTTAGTGAGGAAGGCATGGAGTCTGTGGTCAATAGTGGACCATGGATGGTGAATAATAAGCCATTCTTTGTTCAAAAGTGGGATATTCATGTATGTTTGGACAAGAGGGAACCTACTCATATTCCTATTTGGGTTAGGCTATGCAATATTCCATTGGAAGCTTGGACTACTAATGGTATCAGTGCACTAGCTAGTAGGCTAGGAAAACCATTGATTATGGATAACCTCACTGCTGAAATTTGTAAGAAGGGTGTAGGGAGAGTGAAATATGCAAGAGTATTAGTTGAGGTTCCTGCAAACAAATGTGTTCCTGATGAGATTGAGGTTATATATAGGGACAAAGACAGAGTGGAAATTTGCAGGAAGAAAATCATTGTAAAATTTGATTGGCTGCCACTGAGATGTTCTAACTGTTGTGTTTTTGGGCATGATTTGAAAACTTGTGGAAAAATTGATCATGAAAAGACAGAAGTAGTGAATTTGGAGAAGAATGAAAAGCAGAATAAGGAAAAAGAGGTGAATGATGATTTTACTAGAGTAAGGAATAGGAAGGATTATGGGAAAGGAAAAAAGAAACAAGACAAAACGTATGTGCAGGTGAAGAAAAGCTTAAATCAGGATGTGAATATTCAAAAAGAAAAGCCTGTAAATGAATTTGTGGTTCAGGAAAAGACTATGGAAAGGAAGGATGATATCCAGTCCCCTATAAGAGAAGGCAATAATGGAATGAAAAAGGGCTCAAACTCTAGTAGTCCAACTAGTAGTGGGTCTGTCAAGAGAGCTTGGAATGTTCAAGGTGAGATTTTGGAAGCCGGCTTTTTTTAGAAATCGTATGCGGGTCCTGCCCTCGCCCCCCAAACCCCCCGGAGGGGGGCTTCCCTCTTTGGTTTAATCGTAAGCGGGTCCTGCCCTCGCCCCCCCAAACCCCCCGGAGGGGGGCTTCCCTCTGAGATTTTATATCGCTTAGATTCCGCCGGGCTATCTTAACCATACCCCCTGTCGGGGAGCACCCTTAAGCGTCCTGCGGCCAGGGAAAACACCCTTCCTGCTCGCCCCCCCCCCCCCCCCCCCCCCCCAAGGTGGGATCGCGATGCTCGCCTGAGCCCGGCTTTGCTGAACCAACACATAGTGGGTCTGTGAAGAGAGCTTGGTATTTTCAAGGTGAGATTTTTGAAGCCATAAAGAGATCAACAAATAAGTATGCAGTATTAGAAGATCAGGAGTGTGAGAACCAAAAAGAAGCAAAAGAAGGAATTAAAACTGGAGAAATTGATCCAGGGGAAATAAATGATGTGTATTGTGATGAAAATGGAATTGCACAGGGAATGGTAGATGATGTTATTAAGGGAAGGGATAAGGGGGTGATGGAGGATTGTGAAAATGTTTAAATGGAGTTCAAAATAGGATGCTGGAATATTAGAGGGTTGTGTACCTCTGATAAACAAAAAGAAGTAAGGAAGTTTATGGAAGATGAAAAAGTGAGTATTTGTGCTATAATTGAAACTAGAATAAAGTCTAAAAAGCTCCAGGAAATTGGTGATGGTACTTTTAGACAATGGGAGTGGATAAACAACATGAGATACTGTGATAAGGGGTGCAAGATCATTATGGGGTGGGATAGTGACAAGGTAAACCTTAATATGCTTCATTGCTGTAAGCAGTCTATTCTGTGCAGGATTGAGGATAAAAAAGGGAAATTGTTAGTATTCTGCTTTATTGTTTATGCTGCCAATAAGGGTAATGAAAGAGTTAACTTGTGGAAAGAGCTCAGTTTGTATAAAAGGATTGTCACTGATCATCCTTGGTGCATTATGGGGGATATGAATGTGACTCTTGATCTTAAAGAACATACTGCTAGGGGTTCTTCCATGACCAAAGATATGCAAGATTTCAAGGATTGTGTAAACTTAATTAAGGTGGAGGATATTGCTAGCTCAGGGTTATTTTACACTTGGACTAAAAATCTAAAAAAGATTAAGCAAGGAGATAATTCTGGCATTCTTAAAAAGTTGGATAGAGTCATGAGGAATGAAGCTTTTGTTGGTGAGTACTCTCTTGCTCATGCTATCTTTTTGCCTTACCTTATTTCTGACCATTGTCCTATGATTTTGGTTATGCCAAACACTATACAAGAAAGAGGTCTTCTAGATTCTCTAATTTTGTGTTTGGTAAAGAGGAGTTTTTGAAGATAGTTAGAGGAAATTGGAACACTACTCATAATGGACGTATTTAGTTAGAGGAAATACGGCGTATTCAGTTCACTAAACACGACGTATTTGCTATTTAATAGTTTTTCTAGTAAGATTGTTACAGGATGGACAATCCAAACCTTACTATAGAAGAATACATCAGGCTCGAGGAAGAAAAGTGTTTAATTAGAAAACTGCTACATGTGGGAACATCAGGGTTGATGACGATTTTTACGACCTTAGATCTATGGAAGCTGAATTCCTAGCTATAGTCGTTAACGATGACTTTGCGCCTCAGGATACACTTCAATGAAAATCTCAAGTAAGTACTCATGTCAATGATGAAATCGACTTTAGATTATCATTTGACGAATCTGATGATGAGGATTACACAATAATTTGTGACAAAAACTCGTTTTCTTATAAAATGATTTATGTCAACAATTTGAAAATGAATTCAGAAAGTGATAATGAAAAAGTCATGCCTTCAATTCCATCACCTGAGCCTATGACTAGTTATATTGATGATTTAGATTTCTTTAATGATTTTGAGAACGAATTTCCAGCCATTGTTTACAATGATGCTCAAACGTCTAAATCATATTTATTAACTGAACCAATTTTACACCCCCAACATATCAAAGAATTTGATTTAAATGACGAAACATCGTTGTCTGAATATGATGAGGAGGAACAAAATGTTTTGTACTTTAATTATCTATTCCCCTTCAACATTATTCGTCCCGATGATTTAAAATCGGAAAAAGACAATGATAATAATGATACCGATATAATACAGTCTTTTGAGGATAATGAAATTACACATAGGTCAACTATGCTTTTTGAAACAATTCATGATAAAAACACTAAATGTCTCAGAACGGGAAGTTTTGTCATAAACTTAAATGTAAAAATCGTGATTTAGAGATATTACGCAAACGGAATGCTATTCTATCTCATTATAAATTTATGTGCGCCGTTTGGCGTGGACCCTAAGCGGTATTATAAGGATGGTGATTGTGCAATAATGTTGCGGAGGCCAAGGTACGTTTTCTTTGTTAAATCTTTAGGAAAATTGGTCTCCAAGAACGGATACAGCGTATTTGGGTAAAACCAATACAGCGTATCCATTGTTTTCAACAAAAGTTGACTAAGTCAACATAATCCGTTAATACGGCGTATTAAACACCTCAATACGGCGTATCAAATTTAGGTATAAAAACCCAATCAATACGCCGGATTTGTTTTTACCACACATTTTCACTCACACACACACAAATTTTTACTCAAAGAATTCTTGGAAGATCAAATAATATTTGACTTAGTTATCATCCCCTTCTTTCGTCTAATTCTTACGGTAATAAGTCTCGCCCCTTTTTCTTTCGATTTATGATTTTGAATTTTAAATTAGGGTTAAGGTTTGGATTTAATAATATGCCATAGATGAATACTTTTAGGAGTCCTTAAATCCCCCCCCCCCCTGATTAGATGTAAAAAGGTTTGAGTTTTGAATGGGTTAAAATGGGTAAATAAGGGAAACCCTCTTTCATTTTCATTTTGCAGACTCAATACGGCGTATCCACCAGCATGGATACGGCGTATTGATCAATTTTTATCAAAATTTAACACATAAATACGGCGTATTCCGTAAAATGAATATGGCGTATTGACAAAATGAGGATCCAAATTTTTCAAGACCCATACGCCGTATTGACTTAAACCGATACGGCGTATTGACGTACTGATCCCTAAATGAATACGCCGTATCCACTCTCAGTACAGAAAGTTAATAATTTCTATACTCTTGTGTTTTCCTCGTTGATTTTACAGATATGGCTCTTCCACCACATGAGCAGAGATACCGATTTCTCAGGTATGAGGGGTTGGAGTATTCTGATGCAGATATTGCCGATTTTGAGGCGAGATTAGCTAGGATTCATAGAAGAGGGGTGCACAGGATGCCGGTATTTGATTTTAGAGAATGCAAGCATTTGATGGCCTCGATGTGACGTCTTGCATACTCCTAGAGATCAGTTGATGGAGCACCGGTGATGATGCAGGGTGTTGGTTTGTTCCCAGCCTGGCTTGGAGTGTGCAGGACTTTTCGCTATATTAGAGGCCCATTGGTTAATGAGCTTATCTTGGAGTTTTATAGTACATTTAGGTTTGTTCAGGCCATACTTGATTTGGATACACCTGAGACTCTACAGTTTCAGTTAGGAGGAGCTAAGAGGCGTATGAGCTAGAAAGAGTTTATTTTGGCCCTGGGACTACACACTGCCGAGGAGATGCAGACTGTCGGATTTGGTACTTACTGGGCCGAGAGTGCCAGAAAGATCCCCGACAAGGGGGATCTGAGGGATTATTGGATAGGGATCTCATCTGCTGGAGATTTCCTTGGCACAGCCCCGTCATACACTGCGATTTGAGATCTGGTTCTTAGGTTGTGCCATAGATTGATAGCATGTAGTATTGCTAGGAGGAGTCAGGCACCTGAAAAGGTGACCGTGACGGATTTGTTTTATTTGAGGGGGATGGACGTTGGCTCGGTCAACGTTCCTTATTTATTAGCTAGATATTTAAGGTTGTTTACTATTGGGAGGAAGAGCGGGGCTCATATTTCTGGAGGGTAGTTTGTAGCTAGATTGGCCGAGCATTTTGAGCTCCTGACTGCTCAGATACTGGGAGGATTGACGATTATTGCCCCTGAGCTTCTGATCATTGATATGACCGAGTTGGTTAGGCTGCAGATTTGTGTTGAGATTGATGATACTTAGGCCTGGGTGGCCATGGGACTAGAGAGGCAGCCTGATGCTGCAGCTGGTGCCCCTACTGTAGCTGAGGATGCTCCTGCTGTTGACGAGGGTGACCAGGCTGTTCCGGCACCCATTAGGCACCTCAGCAGCCACCGCCACCTTCAGTTGCTTAGCTGCTGCTAGGACCATGCCTTAGAGGATGGACAGACTAGAGGAGGACGTGCATGAGATTCGCGGGGCATTGACTGAGCAGCGGGAGGTGATTGACGCGATGGCTCGTAATTTTTCCAGGTTTAGTACATGGGCTATTACTGGGCTCGCATGGATGATGGATAAGGCAGAAGTTGCCTACGTGCCATATTCTGAGACCCATGTACCTTATCAGAGACGTCGAGTTAGACAGAGGACCGGTGAGGCCAGCACCTCCGCAACACAGCAGGACCCACAGGAGCCAGACCCATGATTCCTCCTATCCTTATCTCTTGTCTATATCTATCTGTTCATTTATTATTATTATTCATATCTTGATGTATCTAACACTAAAACGGGTTCTAGCATTTTGTATATATATGTCATGATAGGACTTTTTGGTTTGTTTGTGCATGATAAAACAAAGCCTGGCAGTAAGTTCAGCAACATAGTTCATATAACGAAACCAAGCAGGATATTAACAACAAATGCAATAATGGAGATGATTTCCAAAAAGTGAAAAGGTAAGCTGAAGAAAAGTCTAACTTAAAGACTTCGTTGTAAACAAAAGTGCTTCTCGAGAGACAACCCGGATTGTTATTTAATTTTATCGATTATGTCTTCCCGAACATCAGTAACGGCGTATCCGCCCCATACCATACGGCGTATTGATTGTCTATCTTTATTTTTATTGCACTTTAAAAACATTATGTCAGTTCTGGAATATGGCGTATTTACTTAACTGATACGCTGTATCCACCAGTCTGACCGTAATTAGTTTGTTTAGTTTAGTTTAAATTAACCATAGGTACCAAGATAGGAATGCACATGTTTTTCCTATATTTTATACAGGACCTCGAGAAAGAAATATCGACAAATATTGATGGAGAATTTACAAATCTGGAAGATCTTGAAGTGTTGGAGTCTTGAAACTTCAAGACGGTTGTTCAACACGAATTATTGCTCATAAACGCAACTTAGAGAATCTACCGAGCAAATATCAAGGGATTTTCTCATTCTAATTCTTTTTAAATTCTAGTATTTAATGTTTTATATATACAACGAGGACGTTGTATAATTCAAGTGGGGGGATGGAATTAGAATGTTTACTTGTCCTAATTTTCACACTAAAATGCTTAAATTATGCTCAAATTTAAAAAAAATTCAAGCATACTTTTGTGAAATTACATGTTACATAACCCGCACACAATAACCCTTGTTAGATATTATGAGGATTTAGCCTTTTCGTTTCTAAATGTTTACCCAAATTCCATAAAATATGAGTGTGCCGGTGATGTTGTAGACTTTAGAACTTGGCTTGGTATATCTATTCGAGACCACAATAATGAGTATTATGGATTTAATTGGAGTAACTTGTTTAAATTGGTAAATTTTAGGATTACACCCAAATCGCCTTTACATGTTGCTTATTAACTAACTACACCGGTTAGTTAACCTCCCGTTTAAACCCTTTTCCACTCTCATCTTTAGAGTGATGATCCACTAGAACAACCCGTAGAGCCAATCCTTTAGGAATTTACACTAACTATTTGTTTTGTTACACCCTTACACCTTAACCTACCCTGTTAGATTAAGTTTAATTTACAGTTGCTAGTTGCTTAAAGTGTAAAGTTTGTATTTCCCGAGTCTTGTGTCATTTTCTATCTTTGGTGCGGTTGGAAATTTGCACATTGCAAATGGGAATGTATATTAGTAGTCAAAACTCATGTGATTTTACTACCGTCACAATTAATGGTAAATCCAAAGAACAAAGAAAAAAAATGAGAAAAATACAAAAAGAGAAAGAAAGTTTGAAGATAATCGTTTCACAACTACCGAAGGAATTACACGAAGGATCAATTATTCGTTGATACGTCAAAAAAAATCAACAATGTAGAGTATTGTACAAAGTGGAAGATATCGCCACTTGCCTTGAAGAGTATGTAAAGTTTTAGGATGATTGAGAAGTTGACCGTCACGGGAATGCCAACTTAGGTTGTTGTTTTTGATCTATGATTAAGTCATTGTAAATAGGTGTGTCTTTATCATGGTAACGGTCGGGAAAAAAATGTCTAGCAACTTGTATCTTAAGTCGTAATCTATTTGTTTCTTAATTTTTATTTAACAATTTACTTCCCTCTCACCTAATGATTAACCATGGGTTTTACGCGAATGGGGATGTGATCGAGCGTGCATGTCTATTCCGTCGTTAAGGCCATGTATGCATGTCTCAGCTGCCTTGTTGGTTTATTACTATTGGTAAAAGTTAGAAGGTTCCTACCCTATATCATTCTTCATTCTAACCGTTGGTTAAATTTGAATGGGGATATGATCGAACACACATGTCTATCTCGGTGTTCTAGGTGTGTATGTATGCTTCAGCTGCCTTGTTGGAGTGGTACTTCTGGTGAAAGATTGTAGAATGATCAATCGTACACCTTTCCATACAAAAACCCATATTTACCTTTATAAACTTGTTACTCCTTAGCTTTAGCGGTGGAGATGTGTATCCTTGCCATGCTTATGATAGAATACTCGTCATGACCGAGCAATTGAGTGAATTATTACATGTTACCACATAGATTAGTTGAGTGATTTGAGCATTTTCATCTTCCTATTTCGTGAGGTGTTTGGCTGTGTACTTGTAATAGATCGAATAAGTACTTTAACGGAAAAAAATCCTTAAGGATACATTTTTATAAACTTCTAAAGGATACTTGAGGACAAGTAGGATTCAAGTGGGGGGATATTTGATGACATTAAATAACGTCTATTTTATAGCATCATTTATCCCATGTTATTTACCCATTTTATATAGTTATTGCAAAGAATTGTTACTTAATCGTTTATATTTGAGAATTGCAGTAATTATGGAGTAATTGGTGAAACTTAGCAGAAGGCGCGAATGCTGGAGCTTAAATGAAGATATTTTGAAGATTACTATTCTGAAGACTAATACGCCGTATCCATCAAGGAAGATACCGCATATCTCAGCTTTATAATGGTTAGTTTATTACTTGCATTTATCATCCCTTTGTTCAGATCCCGTTAAACCATGGATATGGATCCTAACTTATTCTATATAGTTTAACCATTTAGTTTCTCATTATAGAAGTTAATTCAGATCTACCAAACGTAATCAAGAATCATCTTGAATTATACATTGGGTGCGACCACACAATCATCTGATTAATTCTGGAGAGGCGCCATGGTATCATTTTGCACATATCAAGTGGATGAACAAATTCTTTATTGACTACAAGTGTTGTGGATACTGCTTCACATCACTTCTAAAAATAGCCTTTATAACTACTATTTTCAGGTTAACGTTTGACTTATAATTAAAAAGTGATATCCACACATGCAGAACTTGTTTGTATCTCAAGTCTAAGGACGACTTATTTAAACCATTTTCGATATCTTACCCATGACTAGGATCCAAAAGTAAATATTCGAAGGTTGGAGTATCCAATATGCATCCCTTATGAATACACATAAGTTTGGCAGGAACAATCCGTATATTTAAAGAATATATAACCAACACTCATATTTTCCTTATGCTATTAAATGTTTTCTGAGTTAAACATTTTGAAAGAACTAATTCATATTAATAGCAATGTTTTTAGCATCCGAGTTCTGTTACTATGTGATAATTCAACCACATCCATGTACTTCACATTATAATTTTACCGATATATTTATCAGGGTTACCTAAAAAGAAAAGTATTTTACGCACGATCACGCCAATATAAGTATTTTTTAGTGAAATTGTCATCAAATGTTTCGGTTATGAGATATATGAATATTTTGTATTATGTGAAACTTTTAATTGATTGTAGTCATGTAAAGAAATCATTAGAATAAATTTATGATAAGATCGATTTAAGCTCAACTAGGATTAGTTTTACAGATAATATTGAATGCACAGCGGAATAATAAGAAAGCAATATTATCAAACAAGGTTTTCTTCATTGAACGTTTCCCTATTACCCCAACTATAACTTGGGGCTACACCAACTACTATGGTGTACTAACTAACTAACTAACTAACTATGTGTACACACACACACACCTTTACTATTCGACTCTCATCAGTCGATATTTCTATGGATGGATGTCTAAAACCTATGTCTATGATCTCTTTATATAGGGAGAGATCATGACTTACAAAGGAAGTAAATCAATAGATAAGGAAACTATTTAAATCATATTAAATCACATTAAATCACATTAAATACTTTCCTAGTCTTTATCTTGTAAATCTTTGACCAAATCTTCATTAATTCTTCAAAATCTTCCATCTTTGTAGAATTACATAGTTGCCAGATTTAGTCCTCTTGTTTCATTCTTTTATTTATTTTGTCTCATCAAATCAAGAATCCCAACAATCTTCCCCTATTTGATGATGACAAAACAAACAAAGTCGTGTACGAACTTCATCATAAAGCCAAAGCTTCCCCTGAAGTTGAGATGTAATCATCTCCCTGAATGAAACAAAATCTTCCTTTGTAGATAGCTTCCCCTTAACTTATGATCATGCCACCACACATAATAAGCTGCAAATCAATAAACCTGTAATCTTCTTCCCCTTTTTGTAATCATCCAATAGGGGTCTTCTGTAGATATGCAACTTGGATCATAACAGCTACAAATCATATACCACAACTACTAATCCAGCCTTCCAATACTCAAAATACCCCAAGAAGCATTATCACGAAAAATAATTCTTTGAGAAGTAGAAAATTGACCTAGCATAATAATAAAGATCAGCATAGTAATAGAACACTTCCCCTCAAGTGGTGCATGTTGATGGTTAAACATTTAATCAATAAGCTTCCCCTGAAACCAATATGTTTACCATCTCTTGAATCTCGAACTCTGTAGGCTCTATGTAGTAATCACTGATGAAGAAAACTGAGTATAACGAATTTGTTGAAGAAGTTGAATCTCCCAAACTTGTATCTTATGTCTTGCACTATCCACGTGACGTCGAACTTATAAATAAATCTGCGAAATAATAGTAACCACAACCTCTGACAAAAAATCCTCATCTCTATGAGACACTACACAGTGATAGCAAATGTGAGCATTACAACACCATAAGAAAAATCACACACCTTTGCTAGATTCGTCAAGTCTTCGTCACAACGTTATAAGAACGAACAAGTTACCTCCTGCTAAAAGGTATGATAAGAACACGCATCTGTGAAACTCAACTACAATATCAAATAAGTGATAATTAATCGTCTTCGTAATCACCACTTCAAATAATCTCCAAAAATACGAGCCTTTTAAATGTTTAAGAACATTTAAAAATCAATCCGTTAACTTCCCTTTAAACGAAGCATTCGAGATCCAAATCCATCCAAAAACCAAAATTCATGTATTACCCGATATCTGATAAAGCAAGCAGTACGTTCTAAGATATCGGATAACACTAGCGGTACTTTCACAAACAGCAGCGGTACTTTACCTTGATCCATCCAAAAATCTTCTTTTGTCCGATGTCGGTCGATACTAGCAGTATTAATCATATATCGGACGAAGCAAACAGTACTTTCATAATTCCTTGGGTAGCAGTACTATGGTTCGAATAGTACTTTGAGCTCCTTCCTTTCTTTTATCACTTATGATCCATACAATCTGCTTATAACCACTCACCTCTTTCATCCATGTACCAAAACACATAAACCACGTAGTTAACAAGAGAGTTTTACAAAACCGTAACTAGTGCCAACATGTTGTCGACCTGCTTATAACCCTAACCATGTTTTTTTATAGGGTTTCGACATCCATATGACTCAACTATATTCATCACGTATAGCATCATGTTTCTTCTTTGACATCATAAAATCACGAACATCAGATCCATAAACAATAAACATCAATCGCACCGTGATTGAATATTAGACCTATATCGATCACACCTGCTGCTTCTACATAAACGTCATATAGCCATGAACAAACCTTCAGTAAACGAATCAAATCCATGGACCATTTAGTTTCTCGTTATAGAAGTTAATTCAGATCTACCAAACGTAATCAAGAATCATCTTGAATTATACTTTGGGTGCGGCCACACAATCATCTGATTAATTCTGGAGAGGCGCCATGGTATAATTTTGCACATATCAAGTGAGTGAACAAATTTTTTATTGACTACAAGTGTTGTGGATGCTGCTTCACATCACTTCCAAAAATAGCCTTTATAACTACTATTTTCAGGTTAGCGTTTGACTTATAATCAAAAAGTGATATCCACACATGCAGAACTTGTTTGTGTCTCAAGTCTAAGGACGACTTATTTAAACCATTTTCGATATCTTACCCATGGCTAGGATCCAAAAGTAAATATTCGAAGGTTGGGGTATCCAATATGCATCCCTTATGAATACACATAAGTTTGGCGGGAATAATCCGTATATTCAAAGAATATAATCAACACTCATATTTGCCTTATGCTATTAAATCTTTTCTGAGTTAAACATTTTGAAAGAACTAATTCATATTAATAGCAATGTTTTTAGCATCCGAGTTCCGTTACTATGTGATAATTCAACCACATCCATGTACTTCACATTATAATTTTACCAATATCTTTATCAGGGTTACCTAAAAAGAAAAGTATTTTACGCACGATCACGCCAATATAAGTATTTTTTTTTTTAGTGAAATTGTCATCAAATGTTTCGGTTATGAGATATATGAATATTTTTTATTATGTCAAACTTTTAATTGATTGTAGTCATGTAAAGAAATCATTAGAATATTAAAAGAAACAAAGACTATAGACAATTTAGTAATTTTACATTCTTTACTAGTCTTTAAATAAATTTATTTTCTTTTTATAATATGTTATACTATAACTTCTCACACTTTATATAATTACAATTAATGAAGTTCTAGTAAACTAGTAACAAGGGAAAAAAACTCAAAAAGTATGTTGGTACACAACAACAGTAAATTTTTGTACAAGTGAATTATAGAGGAAGGTAATATGACAAATGAGTAAATTTTAAAGCTGAAAAAGGGTGAGTAGATAAGAAAGAAAGGTTGCAAGTTTGAAACCAAAATAAAAAATTTGTTAACAATTTGACAATTATGCCCTTGGTTATTATTAGCATCTATCGTTAGTCATGGTACAATTGTACAAGGGTAAAATAGTAATTTAATGAAAGTGCTTTAATATAGTTCACCCACTCGACTGACATACAAGTTGTACGTTTGACACTTTGACTAGTCCAACCTCATATTAGCTCAAATTAGTGTTAATTTCATTCGTTTGACTAGTAGCATTTACTAACACCTAACGATTATACTTGATAATTACAACTAAATTTTCTCCGTCTCATAATAAGTATTCATATTGCCATTTGTCTCCAAGTATATGTTTAATTTATACTGCAGCCAATGCGATAGACTTTGATAGATGGATACAATACGATATTTGATTTGTGAAAAATGTACTTAATGAACTTTCCTTTAAACTTTGTGCATATCAAAGTGAAGTACTACCAAATGAACGCCAGTTTTGTCAAATATGCCATCACATAAATGACACCCTGGCCCAAATGCTAGCTCTAAAAGGGGCTGTTTCTTTTTTTTCCTGTCTGGGAATAGTTCCTGTCTAGATTAATAATCCTGAAAATATCCTGTTTCTTTTTCATCCTGAATGAGAATCTCAAAAACCTAAATGACTGATTTACCTTTGTTTTTAAAATCCCAGATAGAGTATAATTTTATCGATATATTTATCAGGGTTACCTAAAAAGAAAAGTATTTTACGCACGATCACGCCAATATAAGTATTTTTTTTAGTGAAATTGTCATCAAATGTTTCGGTTATGAGATATATGAATATTTTTTATTATGTCAAACTTTTAATTGATTGTAGTCATGTAAAGAAATCATTAGAATATTAAAAGAAACAAAAACTATAGACAATTTAGTAATTTTACATTCTTTACTAGTCTTTAAATAAATTAATTTTCTCTTTATAATATGTTATACTAGTAAACTAACTTCTCACACTTTATATAATTACAATTAATGAAGTTCTAGTAAACTAGAAACAAGGGTTGTACAAGTGAATTATAAAGGAAGGTAATATAACAAATGAGTAAACTTTAAAGCTGAAAAAGGGTGAGTGGATAAGAAAGAAACGTTGCAAGTTTGAAACTAAAACAGAAAATTTGTTAACAATTTGACAATTATGCCCTTGGTTATTATTAGCATCTATCGTTAGTCATGGTACAATTGTACAAGGGTAAAATAGTAATTTAATGAAAGTGCTTTAATATAGTTCACCCACTCGACTGATGACATACAAGTTGTACGTTTGAAACTTTGACTAGTCCAACCTCATCATATTAGCTCAAATTACTGTTAATTTCATTCGTTTGACTAGTAGCATTTACTAACACCTAACGATTATACTTGATAATTACAACTAAATTTTCTCCATCTCATAATAAGTATTCATATTGCCATTTGTCTCCAAATATATGTTTAATTTATACTGTACCCAATGCAATAGACTTTGATAGATGGATACAATACGATATTTGATTTGTGAAAAATGTACTTAATGAACTTTCTTTTAAACTTTGCGCATATCAAAGTGAAGTACTACCAAATGAACGCCAGTTTTGTCAAATATGCCATCAAATGACACCCTGGCCCCAATTGCTAACTCTAAAAGGGGCTGTTTCTTTTTTTTCCTGTCTGGATATAATTCATGTCTAGATTAATAATCCTGTTTGAAAATATCTTATTTCTTTTTCATCCTGAATGGGAATCTCAAAAACCTAAATGACTAATTTACCTTTGTTTTTAAAATCCCAGATAGAGCAATGATCTCGTATTGGAAACCAAAAGAACCAAAAATCAAGTATAAATGATACATAATCAAACTTCAATTACTACAAATTTTCAAAAACTTAAGACAAGTCCATCTAAATAGGGAATTTAAAGGAGAAAAAAAACCCGTAACTTTTATGCAGTTTTAAGTTTTATACATATACAAAGATGAGGTAATGAACATATTCTGATAAAATTTAACCACATAGAGAAACCCTAGTCTTCTCTTCCTTTTTGGTGATTTCCGGCCGCCTATCTTTGAACATATTCCGATCATTCTACAACTGTTCTAATCATTCGATTAGCTTTTAATCTCCTCCATAAGGTTTCTAGTTGTCGATTGGTTAGAATAGTATCTTCTGTTCGAGGTGGCCGCTATAACTAACTGTTTCATCTATAAGAAATCATCAATCAAATCCCTTATTTAAGGCAACGCCAGCAAACCCTTTTTCATTATCGATCTGATTAATCTTTTCTTTCCTAAGGTTCGTTTTAATCAATATATCTTAGTGTTTGCTGCGCTGGGTTTAAATTCTTTATATGTCAACGATAAACCTATATCGTTCATCATTAGGGTTGCATTGTAATTGTTGCCGTCGTTGTGTTTGTTATTGGTTCTGATTGGGATCGGAGTATTCACGCATATAAACCTTAATATGGTTAGGGTTTTTAACCTTAATCTCTTAGGGTTTTTCTTATCTGGATTCTGCTAATCGGTGTGTATCTGGTATTAACGCTTATAAACCTTAACATGGCTAGGGTTTTTTATAACCCTAATCTTTTAGGGTTTTTATCTTGGTTTTATAATTGGTGTGTACATGGGTTGTGAACGGGTTAATGGATGTTTGATGTTAATCGATTTGGAAGTATGTGGTCTTTGCCACAATGGTTGATCGTTGTGGAATTCAACCTGGAATTGAACATGTGGTTTCTTACATGTTTTAGGGTTAATGATGGTGATGTGGAGGCTGTATGATCTCCTGTTATTGTTACTGTGACTGATCTACATGATTTAACGCATCAAGCTACATGGTGGTATGGTACTAAATGGTAGGACGTCGTTGTTCCCGCCATGTTCCTTCATGGTGACTGTTCGTTCAAGGAAGATTTACTGGTGTATGATTACCGACCATTTGGAAGTTGCTATATTAATAGCATGAAGTTATTCTATCAGATCCATGCTAAGTTGGTGTAATCATGGGGCTGGTATATTATCAAACCTGGGTTCGATTCTTATTAGAGGATGTAACACCCCGCAAATCAGTAGCCGAATGGTAACATTGGGGGTGCTACGTCAAAGTACAACAATCAGATATAGGAAACAACCATAAATGGACGTTTAAGACAAGATTTCATTTTGATGCCATAGCAAATTATCATAGTTCATACATTAGGTCCCCATAATTCTATCAAGGTCATAAACTTCTTAATTAAACAAAAGCTTCATAATACCATAGAAAAGTTTTGGTGGTTCCGGGAGTGCCTAAACGCATTTTATCGCGAAACGTATACACTTTACGTATCCGATAAAAATAAAATAAAGTTAATAATTATTCTCAAAATAATTACTTAACCCTTGCTTGATGTAAACATTTAATTCTTTTGGTGTCCGTTTACGCTAGTTGTTGATTTATAGCTTACGCGATTTAACTTAACTATTAAAATTAAAAGTAAACGCGCACGAGAGAAACACCCGGACACCTCTCAATGTTAAATGCACCTGATCAAACTAGTGACCCAAGGAAAGGTGGGGATTGTCAGTCCCGATAGATCTATCCATAACACCAGCGCTCACTATAATAGCAATTGACGGTTCATGATAAATAGGGACTTCACGGCAATAAGGTAACTTAGGCATTAATAATCAGGCAGTAATCTGGATAGCATACACTTTGAAAAACACTTGTGTCCAATAGTAAAACAAGCAATGTAATTCACCCCGTAGATTTTGTAAAACAATTGTAGAAAAAGGGGGCTATGAACTCACCTCGAGTGAATGGTAATCCACAAAGTATATCACAATAGAAAAATGCGTCACGAAGGAATCCGAAGGCAACCTAATCCAATATAGGTCGTATAAGTACTAAACACTTTGATTAATATATAGCTCATCATACTATCGTTCGGGCTATCATAATTAAGAGGTCGTGTAGTGAACGTATGAGGAGCTAGGACACTTTAAATCGTAAATCCAGCAACTCGTCGATACGCCACCCCGAAGAGGCCTCATCATTATGAAACTCCCTAGTAATATAGTACTTTGATAACTAATACAACGTATGATTCTATATAGCTACATCACCGTCTACTCGTTTTAGTGAAAACATAATTATAACGAAAAATGTTTATAAGTATACTTTGGTAAAAATGGCGTAACTTTCTCGTTTCTAATCCGTTTCGCGCGTTTCTTACGTCCACGCCTTCGTATTAAGTCGAGTTATCAAAATATAACATTTTTAAAATTTTAGTTTTTCTGATGAATAGTGATTTTTACTGTTCATAACAGACATATACTTATTTTTATAGTTTTTTGTTATCGTAAACTCGTAAACGTCGTATTTTATTCGTTATAGCTCTGTTTTTAACGATTCTTTCGAGTACGATCTCGTAATTAAAAGTTATATCATATTTTTGATGTTTTAAAAATATCACTTTCTGTAATGAATAGTAAATTTTATAAAAATAGTTTTATAAAAGTATTTCTCGTCGTAAATTCGTAATTAACGTATCTTTTTTGTTATAAATCGGTTTTTCGAGTTTCTTATCATTTTGGAATCGTCACGAGGCGTATTATTTTTATATAATGTCTAACCTACTGTATGAGGTCGAATTAAAACAGCCCTTATATGGCATTTGTATACTTTTAAATAAAGAGTTTGTTTTTTATTAACTTTATAAACCCTATTTATTAAATAATCATGCCACCAACTAACTCCCCCCTCCCCCTTTATTACTAAAACAACATGTTTACATACTTTTAAGTTCATTAATCCATATGAATATATATATCTATTGTCATAAGAAAAAGTGCTTAATTCATAGACATTGTATAAAACCCTTTTTACATATTCAAAAGTCCTAGTGGTGATTTAGCCATAAAGAACATGTTAAACATATAAAAATGATGAAAGTAAAGACATGAAGGTTTTTAGATAACCTTATTATGATGTAAGATAGATGATACCAAAGTATCTAAAATCCCTTGTTTAGATATAATACCCTTAGCTTTCCATTTTAAAACCATAGTTTCACTTTTCTTGATTAATACTTGCAAAGGTTAGCCGATGCTTGGGAAACACCTTAGAATATATTAGGATTAGAATGTGTATAGGTGTGTATGGGTTGTATAAAAATTGATATGGGTTTGGTTGGGAGCTTGCTTTGAGCCGTGAGCTCTATAGGTGCCAAAGGAAGAGATTTTTGATTTTCTAGTTAAGTGTTTATGTATATGAGCTATATCTCTTATGTATACATGTATATAAAGGGTAAATCTAGTCAAAGGACAAGGTATGGTGCAAGGTATGTATCTTAGTCTTAGGATATGGCCATAGTTACTGGTAATAAGTCCTAAGTAAGCTCGTATGGTGTGATAATATTATGTGGTATGGCTTGAGTATTAAATGAGGTTTTGGTGCCACCTGGACCAAATGGTAGATTTTCTTTATATCTTTGCCAATAAAATTCGGCCCTAGATATTGTTATACATGATATATTTTTGTAGTTTTTGGAGTTTTGGGTATAACATGTTGGGTATTTGTTGAAGCGTAGGAAAACGTTTTGGGTGGTTATGGGAGTGCTTAAACGAAATTTACGCGAAACGTATCACTTTACGGATCCGATAAAAATATAATGACAAAGTTAATTAATTATAATCCAATAATAATTATATAACCCTTGCTTGATGTAAACATTTAATTGTTTGATGTCCGTTTACGCTAAACGATAATTTTTAACTTACGCGATTTAACTATTAAAAATAAAAGTAAACGCGTACGAGGAAGAAAAATAAATAATTAGTAAAATAGATAACGTCGTAAAAGACCTGAAAATACGGAATGTTACATAACTGTTCTTCTACTTGGTTTGACAATGTTAACAGACGCTTCCTTAGTAGCAGTAGGTATTTTCTTTTCTACTTTTGGAGTAGACTCAACTTCTTCCTCATCATCTGACACCCAATCTTCAATTATTGGGGCATCAGTATTCTCACTAGCCTTTTTAGGTTCTTCTAACCTAACATTATTTGCATGATTGAAAAACTTTTCTTTCCATTTTGTGTCTACCTTAAGTGTAGGCACAGCTGAGCTAGTTTCAGTAACAGACTTGGGTTAATATTCTCCTTAGAATTATTTGACTCTCTATTACACACAGTGGTTGGCTTTGAACTTGAATTCCTAGGACCATACCAATTTATCTCAGGTTGTTGAAATTCCTCGAGACCTGAATAAGACAAATCTAAAGGTGTTGGTCTGTTGAGAATTAAGAGAAGAGGTGGGGGACAGCATTGTAACAAAACCCTTTTGCTTTTAGTCAGTTACTGACTTCTAACAAATTCATCTAAGTCTTTTGGAGATTTTTCAAACTTTGCTCAGCTTAATTTCAATCCTCTTTTTCTTCATTAACTTTTTCAAGTTCAGTTTACAATAACCCATAAGATATTCCTTTTGTACCTACACTTTTTTTTCAACAAGGCAATTCTTCAGAAAAACAAAACTTCTGTTCTTTATATGTAACAAAACTTGTGCTTTAAGATTGACATGCCTCTTTTATATGTAGAAGATGCTTTTTTAAAGCGTATCATCTAATTTAACTATTAAATCATCATACTATTTTTTAAGACGTTCTTAATTTAGCAACAAGATTTAGGAGCAAGATACCTCTGAATCAGAAAAAGCCAATATATTATGAGAGCAATTTTGCTTGAAAATTCATTCTCTGCATATCACTCCAATCAAATCACCACCATAATAGCACACATTGCCTTTTCAGAGGCATCTTCAATCCTTACTGTCTCTTGGTGGAGCTCCCTTTGGTTCAAACTTCTATTGTCTTTGCTTTCTTGGGAACTCTACTTCTCTAGCAAAATGTCCCAATTTATGTGACAGTTGAAAACACTTACCTTGGATTTGTCATATCCAGCAGTACTATTTCCATCGATGATTATTTTCCTTCCAGTTCTCTGATAGAACTTCCTTGCCCTCATGCTCAACAGTGCCATATTCCACTTTAGATCCATCTCTTCTAAATCATCATCATGAATTTGCTCAAGATCTTCATGAACAAGTTGAGATCCTTGTGGTTGAGAGGACAAAAAGGCATAAGCTGTGGCATCACTAAAATAGCATGTACTAGTTTCCAGTCACTTAGCAAGTAGTAACTTTGGAGTTGCCAGACTAACTCCAATGTTACCATTGTATATTAGAGAAAAACATGCAATGTTTTACAACTGGACACAAGTGGTTAAGTTTTATATTATGATTACATGTTGCCTAAGTAGCGATAACCCAATCTGAGCCCATTATCATGAACTGTTAATTACGAGCGCGAATGTTATAAATAGATCTATTGGGTTTGACAACCCCGTTCGGGTGATTAGCTATCACTAGCGAAACGAACGTATACCATGTCGAATATAGGATGTTGCGGGTTAGAACATCACCACGGGCAAACGGCCATTAATTTGGCATCCATACATGTCAAGCATCAGTGTCATGAGCTTAGAGCAACGTAATTACATTTATATGATATCTGCATCTGTTGCATTATCATACACTTGGGAGATCTTGTGGTCCTACAATATATGATTTATCAAACCTATGAATTCACCAACATTATTGTTGACGTTTTAAAGCAATGTTTTTCAGGGGATCAATAAGCACAAGGTGCGATGGATACATTGGTGGTTTTGAATTGGATGTCATGCATTAAAGATTTTGTCGCATTTCATTTTGTTATCTGTTATGGGCTAAAAATCTTTGTATTTTGATCAAGTGAACAAGTTAAGCTTCGGGCTTATGTAACAATTACTTTGTTAAATCCAATGTATCGTTTTCAAACGACTTTTTGGTCGTTCTATATATATCTTGTGTGATTGATCTGAGAAGTAACACGCCCCGGACCCATATTCCGCTGCGACCTAATTTGGGGGTGTTACACCTAACGTCATCACCACTTTGAAATAGCGTACCACGACGCATCAGTTATTTTTGAGATACTGTACCACGACGCATCAGTTATTTTCTAGATATTGCACCACGACACATCAGTTATTGTCGAAATATTATACCACGACACATCAATTATTTTAGACGGATATATCCGTCAAAGTTATTGCTCACCATTCATATATTTGACAGATATAACCATCAAAGTTATTTTTGACAGATATATCCGTCAAAGACAGATATATCCGTCAAAGTTATTTTTGATATATTGTACCACGACGCATCAGTTATTTTTGAGATATTGTATCACCACGCATCAGTTATTTTTTAGATATTGTTCCATGACGCATAAGTTATTTTCGAGATATTATACACGACGCATCAGTTATTTTCCAGATATTGTACCATGACGCATCAGTTATTTTTGAGATATTGTACCACGACGCATCAGTTATTTTTGAGATATTGTACCACGACGCATCAGTTATTTTCGAGATATTGTACCGCGGCTCGTCAGTTATTTTCGAGATTTTGTACTAATAGATGGTGAATTTTTTTTACAAAAATACCCTTGAAGCTCTATTTAATGACCATAATGTCACTCATTTAATAATATTCTCATTTAATATCAACTAATAGATCCAACGGTGTAGATTGGGTCTCATTTTAATAATTTTAAGAAATCTCACATTAACCATCCTCTCCCTCTCTCTCTCTCTCTCTCTCTCTTTATATATATATATATATATATATATATATATATATATATATATATGCCTTTCGATCATCGCTACACGCGTACATTCGAGTTGTACTATTGATATTACGTAATGGTGTCGCCATTATGATATGATATGATTAATTTCGTATATGTGTAATATATGTATATATATATATATATATATATATACATATATATATAAACATTACGATATTATATAGATTTGAGGCTTGGTTAGATTTTTGCTTGTGTTTCGGTTTGGTTGTTGTGGTTTGAGCCGCGACTAAGGAACCAAAGAGCTAAGGAACAAAGGAACAAGGCGAAACTATTTCTTCTCCGATCTTGCTTGGTATAGCATTGTGAGTAATTTCTATTACTAGTATAATCTTTGTTTCGCGATTTAATTCGTTATTGATAAATGCTTGTGATGAAATCCGTCAAGAACTTCTGTAGATTAGATTGAAAGCGTCGTTGGGAAAATTAAACGATTTGAATATCGTGTATAGGTGGGTTTAAACTTGATATGAGTTGATTTTTGGGTCAAAAATAAACTTTTGGCGCGTTTCGTAATACGCGATCTTGAGCAGAAAATTGGACACGTATTTCGGGGTTCGAGATTTTGTATAATCTTATTTTTGGTTGGATAATATTGTAGAGGGTACTTTTACGAGCATTTCGGTAATTTGAACGTCCCATAACTCCTAATAACGAAGAAGTTACGGCGAAAACAAGTTTAGAAAAATTAAAATGTTGCAATCAGCTATATAAGCTTATTTTGCTTGCTGATCCGATTTTCAACAGCTATTTTGGGCACTTTCGAATTCGTTTCAGCCTTCCGGCGAAACACGAAAGTTGTCCGGAATGACGTTTTACATAAAATCTCTTTTTGGTCAAAGTCACGAAAATGTGATATAGCGGGTCAAAACCGATGGTCAAACTGCTGCGTTTTTATTGAAAATACAAGTTACAGCAGAATTGAAAAAGGGCATTTTGGTCATTTTCTGTCGAGATTCAGGTCTCGGCTAAAACTAAAAAGTTGTCCGGAATATCGTTTCGCATAAAATCTCTTTTTACTCCGAGTCGTGAAAATGTGATTTAGTGGGTCGTTTTGGTCGGGTCAGATTTA
The DNA here is from genome assembly GCA_026074375.1 of Tanacetum coccineum. Lineage (NCBI taxonomy): Eukaryota > Viridiplantae > Streptophyta > Magnoliopsida > Asterales > Asteraceae > Tanacetum > Tanacetum coccineum. Next base: position 6,623 of record BQNB010013410.1, on the reverse strand, counting down.
AATAAAAAGTATATATATAGTAAAAGTCAAATAAGTCCAACGTTGACTTTTAAAAGTCAACGGGTTGGTATAAGACTTGCCGAATGCTTATTAAAAATAATAAACATTAGTAATATTACAAGTAAAACATTTGAAGACTTAACAAATTTTTTATAAACGAGGACGTTACTAAAAATAGTAACTTTCTCGAAATGGTAACTTTCCAAAAATAGCAACTTTTTAAAGTTAGGAACTTGACAAAGATAGAAAGTCTTCAAAGATGTAACGTAATCTATTTACGTAAAAATGGTCGCTTTTACAATATGTTAAGTGATATTAATTAGAACGCGCAAGTGGATTTCTCATCGCCTGCATACTTGTATTATTTTTATCAAGGATATATAAGATATATATCTAATGTTATGAGGTACGTATCGTTCGATCATATGTTGTTACTTCTCTGATTACGCGACACTACTATAGGTCGTGGTCGAGCACGTTGGATAGACGCCTCACTGCTTTAGAGAGGAGATCTTCACTACTACCGAGACTTCAGTAGTCCTGTCATTTGATCACCTATGATCTTGTCCATTGTTTAGGACCATTTTTGTATAGATCACTAAACTGCTAGTGCCAGTTAGTGAGGATATGCTGTCGGGTGTATTTTTGTCATCTACATAAACACCGCAACCTTTTTCTTTTCTTGTTATTAGAAACCATATTTGGTGGAATGTACTTGTAACGTGAAACAATGGAGATAACCTTCTAGATATTGGACGTATGATTGGGTAGCATATGTACTACCCCTGACTTCATTATGGAGATTATGATCGTTATTACTTCAGCATCTGTGATGATGCTCGTTGTTTATTTCATGATATATATGTAAAGGTTGTTGTTACCTCGAGACACTTGTCGTATCTTAGGAGTATCTTGACTCCTAGTGTAGACAATTTCAGTTAGCAAATATATCGCCCGTTTACCTCATTCGATTGCATTGATTCTTGACTTACTACTTCTTGTACTTGCTATGATCCTTGATCCCAAACCACCTTAATGTCATTTGATGAACAATTGATTCTAAAAATATACAATAATTTATGAAATGTTTTATCAAACTAAATACCAAATTGCGTCGATTTTCACAAGAAGACAAAGCAAAAAAAATGTGCTTCCTAAAAATGAATGAACAATAGTTGACGTGTTTCTTGAAATGGAGGTAAAAATAACTTTCCATTTCTGTGTCAAATGATTTACTTATTTTCAAGGATATGTCAAAAACTTTCATCATCATATATGGTGTTTAATAATCGAAAAGTTTTCTTTTTGACGAGGACGGATGTATCGTCGCTTGGTCCTCAATTATGCATAGCCTAGCTAACTATGCATAATTCAGGAAGAGCCACGCTATGTCGGATTAATCGTCGCCTTTAAACTAGTGGTTTTGGATAAATGTTTGGGTGAGAACACTTCCAAATGGTGGATCCTTATGCAAGTAATCCTATTCGATTCGATTTCGTAAGAACAAGTCTGAATTTTCTTGCGTTCCTTGAAATCTTTTCTTTCGGATGGTGTTGACTTAGAAAGTCACCTTGACCGAATAATTCCGGAAAGTATTTCCGTGTGTCACGTGTAACGTGTGAAATCCCATCTAAATCACAATGTTGGTGATGAAATACCAAGAAACCTGATACCGACACTGAGAAGGAATCTTAACGAGATCAGAAGACTGCCAAAGTGGATGAAAGCCGAGTTCGAGTAACTCCGAGGCTAATGAAAAAGACTTCTCCTACATCAAATGCGTATTACTGTACTTTCTCTTGTTACAACGATCGATAATTGTGAAGGAAATCATCCTACGACAAAACAAAAATCACTCCGGTTTTACCAATCGATAACCGTGAAAAAGACTCCTCCCACATCAAATGTATCTTACATTATCTTTCTTTCATTTTTCCGATATGTCGAACGACGTCCGTAGTGGAAAGTTTCTTCTACGTCAAACCGTGAATCATCCTTGTTGAATAAAACCGTAATCGTGAATAAGACTTCTACCCCCCCCCCCAAAACGTATGTGTTCGGTCATCTAATGTTACGGATGAATCCTACACAAGCTCGAGTTATGAATTCGAGGTGTTTGATTTGTTCATGTTCTACCTTGTGAACTCAGATACCAACGTAGAGTGGTGACTCGGATACCAACGTAGAGTCACACAAAGATGGCTCAAAAAGAGAACTTTTGGAACGAGAGCTAAGCACAATGGTCGGATCCTACTGGATCATAGTGATGTCATCCGTCATCATTTTCTGTAAGGAATAAAATGGTACGCAATGGACAGTTGGAGTTTGTCGACTTCGTGGCGGTAGATAAAAGACAATCCCGTTTGCCATCTCCGTTTATTCAGTTGAGGAGCCCTTGTGCTTGACTCGATCCCCTTTGATCGTCGATGGTCAATGGCAGATAAGTTGAAAATTTATGTGCAAAATTTCTGCTTGTTATGTGTTTATGTGATATGTGATTTAGCCGGGTGTTCGTACATTGTGTGAGCTCGAGGCGGCATTGTAAAATGATGTCCGATCGGTGGGTAACGCGTACCCGGATTTTTAGCCCCCTGTTGAAAGACATAGGATAACGGTCCTCGACGCTCGTTGAAAGACACAAGACGGAGTCGGGTAGGAGCGGTCGCGATTGGCGTGCGAGCTCAAAAAATCCACAGATGGCAGCCGGGCCGGTAACGATCGCGCCTGGGGCACCGTGAAGAATGCTCGAAGTTTTATAATATAAGCAAACTTGAACATTAGATAGGGTATGTATCTATGGCTATAACACCCGTGAGCACCCTATGATGTTAAAAATCTCTTTTTGGGTATGTATCCATGGCTATAAAGCCCGTGAGCACCCTGTGATGTTAAAAATCTTTTTTTGGGTATGGATCCGCGTGTGAACACCCTACAATGATTAAAAAATTCTTGTTGGATATGCATCCACGGCTATTAGGCCCGTGAACATCCTGTAACTTTAAAAACTTTTCTTTGGTTGGACTTAGCCGGAATTAAGTCGAAAATTGTTGTTAATCATGGCTTGACTATTTAGCAAGCATGAGTTAACGTAATTGATCTTATTGATTGGCATGACTTGGCTATTTAGCAAGCATATTGTTATGTGATTATATGTGCTTAATGATAAGTACCTTGTTTTGATTAATGTCGTAGTGCTTTCGATGGAGTTATGTATACTCCGAATGATTACCGCAACGATGCGTTCTCTTTTGATGAAATAGTCTGACTGTTAGCAACCACGATTTAATAAAATTGGGTCAGCGGGGTATGTCTTTTTCCCCAAAGCTAATCGATTTGCATGGCTTGACGGTTAGCGGGCATACAATTATGTGATTTTGTACGCTTAATGATAAGCTCCTAGTTTTGAATAATGCTGTAACGCTTTCGATGGAGTTATGTACACTCCAGACGATTTTTATAATGAAGCGATCTCTTTTAACGAGACTCGTTGGACGATATGTGTTTTGATTTGATCAGTGTGATCACCGATGATTTTTGAATTGATTATTGCTTTGAAAATTTTCCAAATGCGCTCGAGGTCGTGTGGCCATAATGTGAGAACATGTGAATACATTCGAGAATGACATCTTTCACTCATTGCAAGGGAAATTGGGACGAATAAAGCGATTAAAGCGTCAGGATGTCGCTTCCTAAAGGAGGGGAGACTGTTTCGTTGGAAACCCCAGCGATGACTTGTGTATATCCTCATCTCTTCGCAAATATACCGTAGACAATTAAGGCGAATTGAGCGCCGAGACGTCGCTCCCTAAAGGGGTAGATAATGTAACATTTCTGAATTTAAGATCAATATTTGAACCGAGCCAATTTTTATTTTATTTTATTAGAATTCATTTTTATTCTTTTTGCTCGACCTGATAAAAATCGTCAATTTTAATTAGTCGTGTGTTACGACTTGGATAATTATCCATTTTTAATGATCGAGAAATCAATAATTCCATATTTTAGCTTCGATAGCTTAATTATTTTTATTTTAGTATTTTTTGACTTCTTATTCGTGTTTGGCCGAACCACATAAAAAAATGGTATTTTTACAATTTTAACATTTTAAATAAATGTTTAAGCCTAAACCAAACCCTCATTTTTATTTATTTATACATCTCCTACTAAACTCTAAACCAAACACCCTCCTTAATTTATTTTATGCTCCATCAAAACGCTAAACCAAACACCCCCCTTATGTTTCATTAGCTCGTACAAATCTATAAAACAAACACACCCTTACATATTTTTATATACAAAAGGAAGAGCCCATCTAAAACTCATAGTAACAAAAAAAAGGTCGACATTTTCTTCTTCCCTCCCTTACTGTGTGTCGACACAGTCATCTCCACCACCATCAATTCATCACTTAAAATTTCCAATTAACACTTCTAATCACTCTCAAATCATTCCTATACAAATCGACATCATTCTTTTTAATTCAAATCATCCATGCATCAAGATTTATGATTTATTAATTTTTAATAAAATTTTGATCTTAGGGCTTTTAATCTAATTGAGTGTTATTAAATCATCAAGGGATAGATCATTAGTGTTTTAAACAAGATTGGGTGAGGTAAATCAAGTTTTTGGGTCTCCCTCTTGTTCTTATGGTGCTCGGCCAAACATCAAAAGTGTTTGATATTGTTTTATTTTCTTCACCTTATTTTGCATTGTCGCGGTTGGTTGTTGACACTCGTCCTTCTTGTACAGATTTCTTGATCACTACTTCTTGTCTCTTTACTTTAGCAGTGAGTTTATAGCCTCGCATTTAAATATTTTTATGTTTTAAAAACCCGCGAGGGAGATACATGCTTGTTTTAGAAAATCGAACACCGGTGATTTTATTATGTGAACGTTGCTATGAGTGGTATGTTGTGGCCCTTCCTTTATGGACCATTAATTTCCAATAATCGGTAAACGCTGATGCAATAATAGTAGATCTATTTTGGCCTAACAACCTGTCTGACATGTGTTCCTCGCAAGGGCATATGGAGACATATTGTATTTAGTATTGGGAGTGTATAACACTATCACTCTGGGTTGGGCACATGGTTAAGGTTCGGTTCGTGGCTCTAGCATCGTTATGATTATTCTATGAACTAAATGTTTTGCTATGCTTGTGTTCAAAGTGATTGTTTATAAACTTTATGGATTCACTCAACATTGTTGTTGACATTTTAGCATGTTTATCTCAGGTATATGCTTGCTTACTTGGATGGGGTGGAATGCGGATATTGAAGGACGTGGATTTGGTGAACTTTGTACATTCGATGAAATGTTTTAAAGGAAAATTGTCATATTATGAATTATTTGTAAATAAGTTTTCTAGAAGTTATTGGGACCTTGTAACTCTGATCCTTTTAATAAAATCGAATGTAATCTTTATTAGTAAACGTTTCTTTTAAAGTCGTTTACCGTGACTCGTGAGCTTGTATTATGAAGTAGCACCCCAATATTGTATTCCGATGCGTTGTAAATTTTGGGGTATTATATTAAGGGGGTTAAAATTATTTCTTTCTTAGCGTGTATTATAAACATTACGTGTAGGACTAGCAATGGCATAAGTGTGGGGGAATTTGATGTGTGCTTAAACAAACATCATTTTTACCTCGGAAAACACTATAACACAGACTAAAAACCATAAATTATGTGAAATGATATTGCAAATATGTTTGGTATGTGTTTTTATGTCTTGTAGGTACAAAGGATTTAAAATAAAGCAAAAACGGTGATTTTCGAATGAGTTTCAACGACGTTGTCACATTTATCGAGATTCAAACGAAGTTGGAAAAATGCCATGAGCACTCCGTTGGAAAGAGCACGAAATTACGAGTTCGGCGATACCTTCTTTTAATTTTGAACCGGTCCAAATAATATTAAATGGATCGGTCAAAATCCAATTGACATTTCTATTAACTTGAACTGAACCTTAATTAAAAAGGGTTAAAAGAATATTTATGTATATATTAAACAAAAGGGAAAGTGGCGTAGTGGGAAGAGTTGTGTGTTTAAACGTAGAGACCCGGGTTCGAGGCTAGGGTTTCCCTGGTTTTGTTAATTTTACCACTGTCATGTGGCACCACTCAAGTGGTGAAATGTGGCAAGCTCTGACTTGTCTCTACAGGGTCAGTACGATGAACGCATCTCGAGGCGTGCAGGTGTCAGTCCTAGGTACGAGGTACGAGGTTGGCTCGGTTAACCGAGCCAATAATTGCCAATGATGAGGGTTCTAGAAGGCCACGTGTCGCCTTGTACTGGTGGATCAGAGAATTTGGTAGTTGGCGGTTAATAGGAATGGACCCCGAGGCCATTAATGAGGCGGTTGGAGGGCAAATGGATGAAAATACCCCTGCATTGAGTGAGCTATTTAAAGAACCTCAAATCCAGATTTAGGCATCTTCTTTTTCTTGTTGTTCTTTTTCTTTCTTTTTTCAGCTTATTAAAAGTAGTATAGGAATAGTAGTTTAGCTTATTTGTAGTGCTTATTATTGTAGCTTATTTCACATTATTGTAAACTTGGTTTATTGATATAATGAAATAAAGGTTGGTGTTTTGTTGCTTATTCTTATGGCTTATTCTTC